>OU964980.1:1342778-1385278 GCA_918808275.2 Dolichovespula sylvestris
ATATAACTAAAATTATATTATACGTTTTTATCGACGCCATCATTAAAGCAATTTCGTGATACTATCCTCGAAAAGTTTGTCATATTTGTTTTGAAAAAATTCGTCTAGATGAATTATAAAGGATTTTAAATTTTCAAATCTTTGTCCTGTAAGGGAATTTTATAGGGATTAGAATAAATCGAACGGTGCATAATGGCCGACAAATACGGCAGTTCAAGCTTTAACAATTTTTTACGTATTGTCAAAGAAACGATAAGGTAATGTGTCTTTTTATCTTGCATTTCTAATCCTTTATAACAAATGATAAACACAATTAATCTTGATATTTTTTTCTTTCTTTTTTTTTTATAAGACGCGATGATATGTAAGTTTTTAGGTTATTTTTAGGTGCATTTGTTAGAACGAAAAAAAGTGTTCATAAATATTATCACCTATTTAAAAACAAGAAAAATGGATAAACATTAAAGCGAATAGATCCAGAACTTTTTGAATTGAATTTAATTTTGACAAATGAATTTCTGTTATTTCATTAAAATCAGAAAAGAAAAAAAGAAAGAAAAATGGAAGAAAAATGCTGTTAGAAAAATTAAAAAAACTACGTTTTAATAAACCCATTTATTTAGAGGCCACAGACAGATTTTAGTTTGTAGAAGCTATGGACAATGAGAATAAATCGGTAACCATTTTTATTCATATATATATGAAGATAAAGTTCTTGGATGTGTCATGTACAGACGTTTAATGTCTCTTAAAAAAGATCATTATTTCTTAAAAAAGAAAAAAAAGAAAAACAAAAATAACCTTCAAATGCGCGGCTGAGCTAAATAAATATTTAAAAAAGAAAAAGAAAAAAGACCATAAAATTCGTATGTTTGTGATCGACGTGAAATCACTTTCAGCAAAAATCTCCACGTGTTAAATATTTTATTCGCTCACATCGCTTTATATAATCTATGATCTAAACGGTAAAACTTTTCGGAGAGGGTAAAATTAGTACGTAAAAAATTTATTAAGTTTTCCTTTTTGTCTTTTAAATATTTCGATTCAATTTATTTTAGCTTTCACGTTTCACCCCCAGAATATCAGTATGGTTTGCTCTTTGTCTTTCTTAAATATTACGATTCAATTTGTTTTAGCTTTCACGTTCGATCGAATTGCAATATTTCTAACGTAGCTCGAACTTTACATTACTCGATTCGTTATTTTTGTTGTTTCAAATCGATCGAAATATTCCTCCCTCTCCCTCTCTCTCTCTCTCTCTCTCTCTCTCTCTCTCTCTCTCCATCTATCTATCTATCTATCTATCTTCTGGGAATAACAAACAAAGTAAGAAAGAAAGAGACAGAAAGAGAGAGAGAGAGAGAGAGAGAGAGAGAGAGAGAGAGAGAGAAATGTATGATATTCATACTTGACACTTCATGTATACATTCACGGTTGTTTCCATCAGTTCGTTCAAATCGATCGATACCTAAACACACGTCATAGTTTCAAACTTAGTCTAATAAAGCTCGTTACATTAATCACCTTCCACGGTACATCGCTGTAAAAGACAATACTTATTATAATTGAAAACTATTTGCCAGTATGAACGTATACAGATTTTTAGATATACATACATACATATATACATTCATACGTATTCACATGTTAACATCTATTATTATTGTTATTATCTCTATGAAAATTTCTCTCTCTCTCTCTCTCTCTCTCTCTCTCTCTCTCTCTCTCTCTCTTTCTCTATTAAATTCAGAGCATCGTCAAGTTTTGATTGTGTCATTGTAAAGTTGTTGTTCATCGTAAGGACAGGTGCACCACGAGAAGTTAAAGTTAGAGAACGGATGACACAGTAGTGGGAAATAGATTTTCGTAAATGCTTTTAACGTGAAATAGAGAAAGATAGATAGATAGAGAAAGAGAGAGAGAGAGAGAGAGAGAGAGAGAGAGAGAAGGAAAGAATAGCATCCATTTTGAAATACGAGGATAAGCCACGAAATTCGTTGAAAGTTCAACACGAGCCGAGTCTTGAATTATTAAAGAGAGAGGACAGAGAGAAAAAGAGAAAAAGAGAAAAAGAGAGAGAGAGAGAGAGAACGAGAGAGAAAGGAATAGTAATTTTCTACTACTACGAACGATTCAAAATCATTTTCACGTTTGATTTTCTCACACGTTAAACTGGTACAATTGAGAATCGATGACGGTATCGATAGGATGAAGAGAAGAAGGAAAAGGAAGATGAGAACAAAGTCCATCTTTCTCTCGAAGTCCATTAGACGCTCTCGTTCATTTGACTCTCTATCTCTATCTATCTATCTCTCTCTTGATCTCTCTCTCTCTCTCTCTCTCTCTCTCTCTCTCTCTCTCTCTCTCTCTCGTCTTTCTTATTCGGAAGCTATGCCATCTCACCGGAGTTCTATTCACCGGATATGATTTACGTGGCTTTCCCTTAGTAACGTAGAAGATTCACCCTGTGAATCGAATCTACGGTTAAGGTCCTTGGATTCTGCTCGTCCAAACTCACGACACGGAAACGTATGAAGTATCGCTTCGCAAAGGAATGCTATGTAAGTTGCTAGTGTGAGAAATTTATTCGAGGAATACGACGGAATTCGCAGAAGAAATTCTTCTCAATTCGCTAAGAGATAATCTGAAAACGTTTTATAGCCGTACATCAAATTGACGACATCTAAAAGATTAACTGTTATATATATATATATATATATATATATATATATATCCCCTCTTCCCAATTTTTCCTTTATCTTTTTCTATCGTTATCTTCTAAACGATTTTTTTCTTTTCTTTTATTTTCTTTTTTCTTTACGTTTAAAACGTCACACTCGTTTCGTTAGATATATTTACTTTTTCTCCTTCTTCCTTTCTTTTTTACAGCGTTAAACTCCATATTATTAGATCGTACTCGGTTATTAGCGATTCTCTAAGCCCAGGATACTCCGACCAAATTGATATTAAAATTTCTTGGTAAAATTGTATCTCCTATATCCTATTATAAAAGGATTTCATTAAGAAATAACAGTAGGCGTATATCTTCCCATTAAAATATCTATTATTATGAAATGAGTTTATACCGGAATCCAATATCAAAATTATATTTCATAGTAAGTACTAAAATTTTAAATAATATTTCGGATAGAAGGAATACTAGGAAATTATCCGAAGGTATCCGAAATAATTTAATTATTTGATGAAGCGACGGGAGAATTTTCTCCTATAGGAGTTTCTTCGCTTACGAAAAAAAAAAAAAAGAGTAAACGAGCGAACAACGCCAACAACTATTAAAAATCAAAAGAAAAAGAAGTTGGAGAAAGAAAAGGAAAGAGAGAAAAGGAGAAAAGAGAGAGAGAGAGAGAGAGAGAGAGAGAGAGAGAGAGAGAAATGTTTGCAACGCTACGCTAGAAATCTTATTTACATGCATTCCCATTTCCATTCGTGGAAAATCTTTAGATTATTTATTTAGTAGACGTTATATTATGTATTTGATGTAAGAAGAGATAACCGACTCATCAATAATATTTGCTATCTAAGCTCGTTTTAATGATCGAGCATGGTTAATAAGTATTCTTGAGAAAACAATTAAACTTGCTTTCTCTTGGTTATATATTCATGCGGGAAGTATCTACTTATTCATCTACTAACCGCGCACGTATACCATGACTACACCACACCTCTCACCCTCCTTCCCTTTCACTCCCTTTCTTACCCTCTCTCTCTCTCTCTCTTTCTCTTTATCTCTGTATCACCACCATCTCCAGTTGCACGTTTCTCGACTAATTACGACGAAGTGAATCTTAAGTGTGTGCCTTTTGCTAATTGTTCGGGATCAGTCAAATTAATTTCGCCGATTATTTCGACGAATGAGTATAACCCCCGGGCATTATCACTTTCGTAGAAGTCCTTGGAAACAACTAGAAGCTTGATTTCGCGTAAACCTGAAATAGGAATGAGAAAATGGGGTTGGGTGGCCGGAGGCGGAGCGGGGTAGGATAGGGGGACGGGGAAAAGGGTGGGTGTTTAGGTTGGTGGAAAGAGGGTTGTAAAGGAGGTAAAGGGAGGATATAGAGTAGGTGGGAGGAAGGGGATCGAATACGACGACATGACGGCCAGTTGGAGACCGCGTTCTGCAAACGTTCAACTTTTACTCAACGCGCTCTACAATTACTCTGTCAGCGCGAAATTTATCACGAGTCTTCGCCCTCCATCCCTCTCTCTCTCTCTCTCTCTCTGTCTTTCTCTCTCTTTCTCTTACCCTTACCTCTTCTATCACTAACGCCAGCAGCGCTTTCGACGAATCTTTCTCCGAAAGCCGCCGCATCGTCGAACAAAACGCATTACTTTACCCGGCTGAACTTTTCCAATTAATGATAATTAGCGATGGGAGTTGATGGTGGTGATGGTGATGGTGATGGTGGTACGGAGGGAAGAAGGGGGATTGAGAATGGGGAGGCTTAGTGGAAGGAGAACAAAGATTAGATCGGTATATAATTTATTTCTTTTGATGTACATGCTGAATCTCGGGTAAATGTGTTACGAATAAATGTTTATATATATATATTTCGGTAGAATTAAGTAATGTATTTATTTTCATTTCGCATCTTTGTTGTCATTTTTTTTCTTCAATATAGATATTTTTTACATTATATGGGGGCTCACTTTATTTAATTAATAAAACAAATCACGAAGTAGGAAATGGATTGATTAAAAAATTACTTTCAAAGTGTACATGTATGCGTGTTTGTAATATCGAATACGATATTTACAATTTTATATCGATTACGAATTTATTATGTATGAAATTACGAATATAATAATTCTTAACTTTCGGAAAATGTCGTTCGACCTATTCAAAGGTTATCATTATATGTTATTAAACTGTAACTTATAATTATCATTGATCTATTGTCAGTTGTTTCAAATTTATAAAACGACAGTATAATAAAAAAGAAGCAAAAAAGAAACGAAAGAAAAATATCAATCCATTTAATTTCAATTCAATTCAACAATAATTTCTACAATTTAATTGCTTAGCAGTCATTCCATCTTATTATTCCATCGTATTATTATAATTGTTAAAAATATTGAATTGCATTTCTTTAATAACAATAATAACCGAAGTATTTAGATTTTCTATGAAAACTGAAAGCAAAAGATAATTAGATACAGATAATTACATTATTAGATACAGTCGATGTTAATGATTTAATTTAATAAGTTTATTTAATAATCCATGTTCAAATTAGTCCGTTTCGATGTCGTTTGAACATCGAAATAAAAAATTAAAAAATTGATTGAAAAGGAAAAAAAATTCTAATAAATTATTAAATTCATAAATACGTTCCAAAAATTACGTTTTAATTGATAACTTATACGCACCCTGTAATACATAGTATATATATGCAGGTAAATATATATGAGATATCAGAAGTAAAAGAAAAAAAGAAACAGAAAATATCGGATCAAAATTCGATAATAAACTAAGAAAATAATTATAACGCGAGCAGGATTTAGCGAATTAAAATTAACCTTATCGAAAAAGTATACGATCACGTATACGCATAAATATATACATACATGTACGTGTTACGTTTCTTTAAAATTAGAAATGAAACAATTTATCATGCGTTAATATAATATTATTATTAAACAATCTATGTAATATAACTAATCGTTAATTCAATTCTACAATACAATACCAGTTTAATCAATAGAAAATATCATTAAATTCGTTATTGTCTTTGATAATAATCGAGAGATCATCAATAATTGTTTAAATGATGATAATAATAATAATGATAATGATGATGGTGATAATAATTATAATAATAATAATAATAATAATAATAATAATAATAATAATAATAATATCCGCAATGAATTTTGCAAGGTGCACGTTTAGATAATGAAAGAAATTTCATATGAATATAAATAAAAGGTTGAAAGCCCTGCTTTTTTAGGCCCGTCACGTCAGGAACATTGTTCTTATCTTCGGTTTAATCGTCCATTTCGTTTCGTTTCGTTTCATTTCGCTTCGGTCTCGGTGCATTTCGTTCCAACGTTATTCCCTCTCCCTGTACCCTCAGTGTTCGTTCATCCATTTGCCTTTAGATTCAGTTCCTTGAACTTCCTGTAATTACACGCTTTTCAGTATGCCACCGTGCATGCCGCTCTTCCTGATAAAACGAATTTCTACACTCAGATCGCCACGAGTTTTTCTCGATTACGCAGATTAATCGGTCTATAAGAGTAGTGTGTGTGTGTGTGTAGGTGTGTGTGTGTGTTAGAGAGAGGAATAAGAGGAGGAGGAGAACTTCTCTAAACAGACGTACAAATAAAAATAAACAGAAAAAAATCAATCCATCGAAAATTCGGCATAACTCGTTCCTGAACTTTACATACGTATATGTACGTGTATATATACAAATAAATAAATACGTAGCTACTGATATATTGGAATAGTTAGAATATCGAAAGACTCGATTTAAGGTCGATCTGTACTATTTTGAAATCAATATCTGTTCTGATTGTTCGACCATTGTGATTTTAACATTACCGTAACTATGTAAATAAAGTCTATACAATCAAACGTTTCCGTTCGGTCTTAAAATCAATTAGATCATCGATTCGTCGTAGAATATTCCTGTAATGTAAATTATGAAGGTGGAAATGAGATTTAACTTAGACTTAATTAAAATGTGAAACGATCCTTATTGATAGCCCTTTTATTTTTTAATTCTTTTATTAACCTTCCTTTTAGTAAATAGCTTAATTTCGTGTCATCGTGTTTGTTCGATACAAATATAACAATATTATTGATAGTTCTGGATTTTTTAATTCTGTTATTAACTTTTCTTCGAATAGATAGTCTAATTTTTCGTTTTATCATATCTGTTTGAAGAAAACAGAAATACATGTCTGGTGGAACCGTAGAAATACACACACAAATACCTAAATGGAACTAAACCGAAACGTGGGAATAAATATTTAATATTATCGATTTAGGTCCTTTATATTTTTAATTCATTTTTTAACTTCGCTTCCAATAAATAATCTAATTTCGTTTTATCATGTCTATTTGAAGCAATCATAGAAATACATGTTTGTTGGAATCATAGAAATATACACACATATATCTATATAGATGAGACTTAAAACTATCAATAGTCCTTTAAATTTTTAATTCATTTATTAACATTTCTTCCAATAAATAGTCTAATTTCGTTTTATCATGTTTGATGCAATATTAAAAAATACACACACACACACACACACACGTACATATATACCTACATAAACGTTAATTATACATATAACATAAAACTACATATACTTGCAAACACATAAGTACTAGTATAAGTCATCCACATGGATGGAGAGAGGATGATGATATCGTAGTGAAAGAGTTGAAAGAGTATAAGGGGTTGAGTAAAGGGATAGAAAAAAGAGGTGAAATCTCGTATTCATTGGTTGCACTCACCTCCCGTTTGCCTTCACCTCCTTCTCCTTCTCCCTCTTCCTCTCTTCCTTCTTCTCCTTCTCCCTCCTCTTTTTCTGCTTCTTCTCTTTTCAACGTCTCTCTAAGTCGTACTTCTCAGTTCCCTTCCTCTTCTTCCTCCTCCTCATCGTCCTCATCGTCCGTTTCGTCCTCGTCGTTCAGCATCAGCCACGATCCTCTCCCCGATTTTACGAGCGATTCTGGTATATATCGCAACTCGTGCAATGATAGGCTAACTCAATCCGGACTACGAAGCGAGTCGAGAACGAGACCGGCATACGAATTTGATCGGACGATCGAATATTCTCTATCTCTCTCTTTTCCTCTCTCTCTCTCTCTCTCTCTCTCTCTCTCTCTCTCCTCTCTCTCTCCTCTCCTCTCCTCTCTTTCTCTTTTTTTCTCTTGTTCTCTTTTACGTATGTACATTCTTTTGTACGATAGTATATGTACTTATATATGTTCGCGTATGTGATATATATATATATATATATATATATATATATATATGTATGTATGTATGTATGTATATATACATATGAGAACTTCGTAAAAAAGAAAAGAAAAAAAATTTATCGAGAGAATGTTCAATGTATGATGCATCGTGTTTGATCTATATCAACTGTTTCTAAACTATTCCTATGACGGAATACTTCACAAATACTAAAATTTTAACAGGATACCTTGGTCATTTTATTTATTTATTTATTTATTGGATATTAATAATAAATAAATTAAGCGTGTATATGCGAGGGTTAAAAAAACGAGATGAAGGGATTATTCTTTAATTTTAATTACGTGAAACGTAAATGGCTCGAGTATAGTAAAATGTATATTTGAAGAAGTGTATTTGAAATGTTCGAAAAAAATATTCTTATATTGTAATTATTGTTTTGTAATGATTTTTCTTTCTTTTCTCTTTTGTTGTTTCTTTTTCTTTTTAATTATAAGATTTTGTATAATACGGTAAATTTCTAGTTATAACAAGTATTCATGTAATGCTGATTCGTATAACGAAAACGCAAAAATTGTGGCTTGCGTTCGTATATTATAATTTATTTTTATAATTAATAATAATTATTTTTTGTTTCCTAATTATAAGATCATTTAACAGATTCCCATTTTTAATAATGATCCATGCAACAATTCTTTTTCTTTTTAATTATAAGATTTTGTATAATACGGTAAATTTCTAGTTATAACAAGTATTCATGTAATGCCGATTCATATAACATAACGCAAAAATTTCGATTAGTGTTATATTATAATTGATATACATATTTTATTTAATAATAAATTAATAATAGTCAAATATTATTTAATAAATAATTTTCAGTCGTCTTATGCTCTAATCTTCATGTTTTAACAAATTTGTTTTTTAGCTTAATTTCATAATTTTTGATATGTCTTTTTTAAGTGATCGTCGACCTTTTTAATAACTTTTGATTGCTAATAAACGAAGTTTCATCTCTATCTATTGTTGTAATAGTTAAAAATTACATACGCACGTATCGTAATTTGTAAGGAAGGCTGTATTCTGTGTAACTTGTACATTTTAAATTAATTAAGAGAAAAAAATAAATTAAAGAAATATTATTAATGCAGAATTCAGCTCTCTAATTTTTTTTTATAAAAGAAAAATCTCGTTCTTTCTCTTTATTTACATATCCTCTTGCAAAAGAAAAATTTCGAAAATAATTAGAAAATGTCATTATTTCCTTTTTTTTGTTTTAATAATAAACCCTCAAATCTTTTATAATTATTATATCCATTCGAATGAACAAATAATTCACATTATGTATAATGTCATGTATAATGTTATAATTAAATAAACTAATACATTAAATAAATTAATAATGAAAATTTAAAATAAATAGCAAAAATAAAGAGAAGAAAAGAGAAAGAGAGAGAGAGAGAGAGAGAGAGAGAGAGAGAGAGAGAAGGTATGAAGAATCAACGTAAATCGTATGTTCTTTGGTGCAGATCAAAGTGGCAGGTTTAGGAAAGACGTATAAAATCCAATGATAACGAGAAAATTCCAGAGGTAATCGAAAAGCTCAACTCCAGCTCGTCGAAGAGTTCGTGAAAGTGCATCGATAAAGCGCGAGATAACGATCAAATCGACTTCCATTCCGATCACGTGCACTTGACGAGTATCGTTTTCAATGCGGTGCTGATTGCAATTATCTGCCCGGTTGCCTCCTCATCCTGACGTTAGAACGAAATGTATCGAGATTTTTCGACTATATTCTCCGTCTCTATCACTCCTTTCATTCTCGTTAAAACGAGCGTGCTATCGATTAAACGAATTCTCTTTATCTCAGTTTTATTTTTTTCCCTCCTTTTTTCTTTACTTGATAACACTCACCTCGAAAAAAATGTATGTTCGTGTGTGTGTGTGTGTGTGTGTGTGTGTGTGTGTGTGTGTATGTGTGTGTGTGTGTGTGTACGCGCGTGCTTTCGACGACACAATATCGCGCTAAGCGGTTTCCTCGCGATTTTCACTCTTTTCTTTTTTCTCTCGAAAAAGAAAGAAGAAAGAGTTGAAAAAGAAAAAGAAGAAAAAAGGCAAGAATGGAGAAAAAGGAGGAAAAGAAAAAAAAAGAAAAAGTAGCAACACTTTTACATGGATGTGTTAGTCCGCATATCACGTGCGATACAAAAATTTGGCTTCGTGCCTTCGATTGTTCTCGATTTTTGTTGTTTTCTGTTTTGTTTTTTGTTCTGTTTTTTAGATACGTTTGTTGTTACGATCGTTGACGATTTTTTCAAAGGCCACTGTGGCGTCGCTCGATCGCGACAAAAAAAAAGAAGAAAAAAAGAATGGGGAAAAAATGGAAGAAATTATAAATCGAGGCGAGGGATCGAAACGGTCGAATCTTTTTTCGATTAAACAAAACTAAAAAAGAAACGAACAAACAAAATAGGAATAGAACGAAAAAGGAATAAAAGAACGTAAAAAAAATGAAAGAAACACTGCAGAATATCGAGAAAAATTAATTCCTAGAGGCAACTTTGTGCTCACGCATAAATCGATACGATCCTTCAATGATTTCCATAATTCCTTTTCCTCTCTTCCTCCTTTTCTTTTTTCTTTTTTTTTTTCTTTTTACTTTCATCTTTCTTTTTTTCCCTGAAGAAGCAAAAAAAAAATATATATATATATATATTTGTTTATTCATAGAATCAGCAATTTGATATATAAAATTCATTAGAGATGGCACCATCGTTCACTGATTAACAAACGATCCCTGTAATTATTCTCTTTAGAGATGAAATAAATAAATAAATAAAAAAAAGAAATAAAGAAGTAAAAGAAAAATCAGAAAATTACAAAAAGCAAAGAAGAAAATAAAATAAAATAAAATAAAAAAATAAGCCGCGCGAGCTCCTGTAAAAGACGTAAATGCGAGTTTTTCATTCGACGATGTGAAATGTTACAACGAACAATGGAATAAAACGGGCATGTAACAAAAGGAAAAAAGAAGATAAACAAACGGGTGTTACTATGATTACTATCCCACCACCACCACCACTACACTACTACTACTACTACTTCTACTTCTACTACTACTACTACTATTGCTACTACTATTACTACTACTACTACTGTTACTATTACTACTACTTGTAATAGTAACTCAGAAGGGAAACGAGCTCGAGATGTTTTTCCGGATGGACTCGTGTCGCCCCGAAAACCATTCGCGATGCACCAAGATTTGTTCTGCTACAAAGAACGAAAATACAGTTTCAGGTTTTTTTTTAACGCAAACGGAAGGAAGGAAGGAAGGAAGGAAGGAAACTCTGTTATGTGAAAGAAAGAGAGAGTGTGTGAGAAAGAGAGAGAAAGAGAGAGAGAGGCAGTCATATAGACATATATTGTGTGAGCCCGTTTACACGCTTTTTCCGAGCCACTTCTCATCCGTTACCGACTATCACGTTACACAATCGAGCTCTCTGCGTGTTCCACTTTCGTATAAGAAACGACCGAGCGAAGAAGTTAACTCTATCGAAGTAACGTTTTACGAAAAAAGAAATGAAAGATAGCGATCGTTCGCCACAAAAACTTTTCACTTTTCGACAAGCACGAAAGTTGTGAAACTTTGTTAAGTTCTTTCTTCTTTTTCTTCTTCTCCTTCTTCTTCTTCTTCTTCTTCTTCTTCTTCTTTTTCTTCTTCTTCTTCTTCTTTTTTCTTGTTCTTTTAACGCGTGGCGTGTAATTGTTGACCACGGTGAATAAAGTGGCAACCCTGCCGCTTTATTATTCCCTACTAATTAATTTATTGAAAACCTATAAAAAAATTGTTTTTCATCGATTTTCTATTTACGAGTTAATTCTCGTATTATGCATGGATTTCTAAATATATTTGGAAACAATTTTCTAATTAACCCTATATGTTATAACAAATAATAAGAATTGAACAAATAGACGAGCAAAATATATATATATATATTTATATTAACACTCATATAACACAAGAATTATGTAAATCACATAAGTTATACAAGCATGGATTAAGCAATTGTTTAAATAATTCTCTATTATATAACAATTATTAAATATTGAGCAAATAGATCAACGTATATTACATAAAAATATTCTATAATTAAAAATACTCGTATCCGTATAAAAATAAATTATAATTAGAAATAAATTATTATTTTCATTATAACAATCGAAGAAGTAGACAAATTAAATTCGAAAATAATTCCGATTAGAAGAAATACAATATCCGACCATACTTGGATATACCAACGAGTTAGAAATATTTTTCCTCGTTTTGTATGAATCCGTATTTTATACGTGATCACGTCTAATTTATTATTTACAAATTTTAACATACAAATTGAACTACTTCCTAATAATTATGTATGTAAGTATGTATTATGTATTCGTACAATACATACACATCTTACTTCAATGGGTTAAGAGAACAAGTATCAAAGCGATATATATGCTAAACATGACACGATCAATATTCTCGATAGCTCGAAGAGGATGTCGAAGGAACAGCTCCGTTCTAAACCCTTTTCTAATCTGTATTCCAGGATGGCGCGTACACGTTAAAGAGCGAGATGGAAGCGTTAGGTCTCTGTCCTCACGATCCAAGGCACAACAGTACGGCCGTCTTCGTTGGTAAGCTATCCAACGACGTCTTCTTTTTTTTAATTCTTTTTTTATTTCTTCTTTTTGTATTTTAAATTTTCCATCACAAAAATCATTGGAGTATATTACCTACGTAACTGTATATATAATATATCTTTAATTTTGGAATAACCATATGTGATATTTAACCGTAGTTGTTCACACCTCAAAATAATTTCAAGTTGTACACTTGTGGTACACTACACCCCAGACACTTTGAACAGTTGCCATTTATACAGAATGAATAATTTTAACTCCAAAAAGATACTGTATATTCTTTGAAACCTCGGAAATAATAATCAGTAGGTTTGAAAACGCGTTTCCGATTCCGTCATTAGAAAAAAAAATTCACGAATCGTGCAGTGCGTAAATTGTTTTAATTCAGCTCAAAATTGGTGTGGAGTTTCCTACACCCCCCTCTTCCTCACAGACACAACTAGGGTTAAAAGAATCATTTTTTTGATGATCCGATATTAATCGTAAAAATGTACGATATTGAAAAATGATATTAAAAAATGAATTGTAAATTCGATCGAAGTAATTGATTTTCCTTTTATTTTTTTTTCTTTTCTTTTTTTTTCTTATTTATATATATATATATATATATATATATATATATATATATATATATATGTATAAAATATAAAGCGCGGGATTAAGCAATGAATTGCAAATGTGGTCGAATTAATTTATTCTTTTTTTTTTGTTTTTTGTATAAATGATCGTTATTAAAATATTTGTGAATAATTTTTCATTCGCCGATTTTTATATGAACTTAGTATCACGATAAATGGGTTATACACGAAAGTGAATTAAAAATTTTCATTAAAATATTTAATAAATTACGTATTTATTAACGAATTTGTGAAACAATTTTGTATGTTTTTATTTTTTGAAATGTAATTGTGAATAGTTATCGTTTTATTTTCTGTACTACATAGATTACTTCGGTTTTTTTTTTTTAAAGATTGAAATTTGGAAATTAAATTTGGAATTTTCGAACGAAGAGAAAAAGAAAAAAATAAACAAAGAAAAAGAAGGAAAGTGAAAGGAAAACATACATAGAAATTAATTGATGATCGATTAAAATAATAGATGGATAATTTAGTGCATTATTTCGGATAGATTGATCATAATTTTTTTTGTATCATTGTATATAAACCATTAATAAATTATTATTATTAATAAATTATTATTTATTAATATTAATTAATATTTAATATTTATTTATAAATTAATATCTATTTACGAAAATTTCCGCTTTATCTTTTGTATTCTTTTTAAAAGATAAAACAGAAACTTGTCTATATCTAATGGTGATAACACTTTGACCATCCTCTAATATTTTGTTCATCTTTATCTACTAACAAAGTCATATCGATTGCTTTGTCTTATGGTCCTCGATACATACATACATACATACATACATACATACATACATACATACATACATACATACAGAATATACATAACTTAATGTATTATTAACAAGTACATTGTATAAGTAATTAATAACATTTATTAATTTAATATTAATATTAAATATATACTTGTTATTGTGTGTGTGTGTGTGTGTGTGTGTGTGTGTGTGTGTGTGTGTGTGTGTGTGTGTTTATTAAACATGCATTTATAATATTAATATTAAATAATAGTATAATAGCTATTACTACCTCAAATATCTCTGTTACTTTTGGTTTTATGAACAAACAAAAATTTCTCGTGACGAAATTAGATTATTTTAAGGGGTTTGACAAATGATAAAGACTTTTTTTTAAGAGATTTCAAGGTTATTGACATTTTTTAGATAGATATCTAGAATTTTTTTTCAAATATAATTTCAAAATATAATTAGTTCGCAAGATGTTTTAAACAAAAATGTAAAAAGAAATGAATAAAAATGTAAGAGGGATGAGAAGATAAATGGTACAAGGTGAACTACATATTCGCGATCATGTGTTTTTTTCGTAAATGCACATATACATACATTATTGTATTATTATTGTACATACATAATACATACCCATTGTCAGCATATCTCTTTTTCCATTGGCACATTATATTTATCAACAAACTACTAAATAATTTCGTATTCTTCGATTTAAAAATTATTAATTATAATTATAATAAATGATAGTTACCAATCTATTTCTATGTATATTACGTATATTACATTAGTGAGTTTCGAATTTAACAACGAAGAGAAAAAGATAGTGAAAAGTACGCAAAAATTAATTAAAAAGATAAAAAAAGAAAAACGTTTGATAAATAATTTACAAACTAATTTCAATTACTTAACATTTATATATATCATTAATAAATTATTTATTAAATATTTTATAAATAATTTTTATTCGAACAAAACTAGTACATTTAATATTAATGTCAATTACACTAGGTAATATTATAGTCATCGGTTTATTCTTTATATAATAAATCCAATACTTCGTACATTCAGTGAATTTCGATATCTTTCAACAATGAGAAAGAAAGAGTGAGTAAGAGAGAGAGAGAGAGAGAGAGAGAGAGAGAGAGAGGAGAGAGGGAGGGAGGTAGGAGGGAGGAGGGAAAGGCCAAAAGAAAGATGGAGTAAAATGTGTATACACAAAAATCGAGTTCACCGCGTTATCTCCGCGCGAACACGCGCGAGCATACGGCTGCCTCTTTTTTTCTTTATTTTTCCTTTTTTTCGAACTGAGGTTAAACATTTCGCGCGCGTGTTTTGTGTGAAAATTATACGAAGGGATTCCAGGCGTTGACTTCGTTTCCGCAAAAGGTTGTATACACAATCTGTAGATGCATACATACATACATACATACACACACACATACGCATACACACACACACACACAGAAAGAGAAAGAGGGAGAGGAGGGACGCATTTAAATGGGAATACTCCATTGCTATCTCGGTTACTTTCCTTCTTTCTACTCTTTCTTTTTTCTTTTTTTTCTCTCCTTCTTTTTTCTATCTTCTCTCTTTTATATTTCTTTTTTTTTCTTTTCTTTTTCCTTTTCTTTTCTTTTCATTTTCCACTACGATACGAAGAAAACGTAACGGCGCCGAGAGCTTTTTCAGATTCGAACGAAGGAAAATGAAAGGCAAGGAAAGAGAAACGACGTACATATATGCTTTTACATCTTTCTCGATGTCCTGGGAACAGTGTTAGACGCTACCACATATCAGTAACGTCCGAGAACGTTTTCTACCTTAGATATTTTTAAACGTACGAGAAAGATATTTTTCGAAAAATATCATGACCCCGTTAAAAAGTCGATCCTTTCGTTTACTTTAAACGAAGTAATAAAAGAAAGAAAATGAAAAGTAGAATGGGTGATATAAATTAGAAACAAAAAAGAAATTGTTATCAACTCTGTTAATAACCGAAGAAGAAAGGAGAGAGAGAGAGAGAGAGACAGGAAAAGAAAATAAATTAAAGTTATGCCCTTTAATTAATCGATTATTATTTGAAAAGTCGGGCAAAAGATCCGTAGATATAATATAAGATCCGTCTAAATTAACTTCGTTATGGTAGATAAAAATAATCGCGATACTTTTGGATAAATATATTCTAAATATATTATATGAAATCTCCGATGTCTCTGCATTTTTAAAAGAGAGAGAAATAAAAGGATGATTTATCGTTTGTACACTGAATAATTATTTAGACAGAAATAATTCGAAATTGATATAAAAAGATCAAGGGAAACGTCGTCGTCGTCGGGGTTAGGGGGGGGGAGAACGTTATTTAAATATATAAAAGAAAAAAAGAAAAAGAAAAAAAAAGAAAGAAAGAAAGAAAATAAATAAATAAACTATGTCTCGACTCCTCGTCGTTATCGACATAAAAGAACTACTATTGCTTTCTTTTTTCTATTTTGTATTTTTTTTTCTTTTTATACATTTCGTCGCGAAATAGCTGTAATACATTTTCCAATCGTACATTATCAGAGACTCGCGTGGTTTTGACAAAGTGAATTGGGTACTCGAGCGTTCCCGATCCTTCGTCCAACGAGTGGTCTCGTCGTCGTTATCGTCATTGGTCGACGATCCTCCCCACCCCACCCCCTTCTCTGTCGCTATCTATTCATACATACAAACATACATATATATATATATATATATATATATATATGTATATATATTAAAATACACATAAGTAAATATATGTATGTGTAATTATACCTATATAGAAATATATATATATATATATATATATATATATATATATATATTAATTATACCTACGTATAAATATACAGATATGTATATGTGTGTATTTGGGTGGGTGGATGTAACTGACGTATTTACAGATGATCCGACACATCCATACACACATATGTACATACGTACATACATACGCACATACATATATATACATATATATATATATATATATATATATATGTGTGTGTGTGTGTGTATATATATATATATACCAAACGGAACGAGAGGAAGAGGATGAGCACGCATAGAGCACTCAACGAGTGCACACGTCGCGCTCGTGTCACGAGTGCTTATAAGTTCCGCGTGCGTGACAGCCATACACGCAATATCCACTCGCCGCCATTATTTTCTCGTTGCCGCTTTTCTCTACTCGTGATAGTATTACGTCTGTTTTTGAGGCCGCACGTATTTATTTGTAAATAATATAATAATCAACTGTATTCTCTTGGCGAATTTGAATTTCACCAATCTTTATACTCGTTGAACTAACGAGATTGATTTTTTGATTACACTTCATTTGATTTTGTTTGTTCTTTTTTTCGTCTTTTTTTTAAACTAATACTATATACGTTGTATAACTAATTGTACGGGTCACTTTTTGCTTGTTTCTTCATGAACTCGTTGTGTTAGGATTAGATATTATACAAATATGAATGATGGACTTATTTCTATCCGTGTGAAATTGAAAAATAGATATTTTTATAAAGCATGTAATCTTTATAATAAATATTATATTTTTATTATAAGATTTACTATAAAAAGAGAAAGATGGAAAAAAATGTAAAAATCATCCCATAATTCTTTCCATTGACAGTACAAATTATGTGTTAATAGTATTTCTCTTTTCTTAATGATTAAATTATTATTTAATATCTATTATATTATTAATATATATTAAATTATTAGATAACGTTATGATTATTTTATACGGGCGCAATATCCAAAATTGTTATTAAACAATTACAGTTTACTATAAAAAAAAAAATAAATAAAAAATGTATAATTAGGAAAAGATAATGGTACAAAATGTATATCTATATATGTGTATATATATGTGTATATATATGTGTATATATATATATATATATATATATATATATATATATATATATATATAAAATACCGAGTGTTATCGATACATTATATTTCATGGATTTCATTTTTTAAAATGCATTTTTAATTTTTATCATTTTGATAGATACCTCGAGGACAGGATTTATTGGTTTTTACGGTAATACATATGTAATAAATATATCAATCGTTAAAATCAATGGATTGTTTACGCGCGGTTAACCGGCACATTCGATGCAATCAGTTCAGTATAATGGAATACCGTAAAATTGCTTGACAAAAGCTAGTGCCATTTCCTTTGTTTTCAAATTCACAGGATAAACATTGTCATATTAATTTGTATTTACAATTTTCACGTATATTTATGTTTTCCCAGCCACACTCTACATGGAGATTTCTAAAACCCAACGTTCTCTTTATTCCACGGTTTTTGTTAGCAAAAAAAAAGAAGATAGAACAATCTAGTATTTTTCTTTTTTCTTTTGCTTTTTTTCTTTTTCCTTCTTTCTTTTTTTACCAATAAAAACCTTCGTATATTTGGTCGCCGTTTTTACAAGATCGAAATAAACGAAATACAAAATACATATTCTTTGTTTTTTTTTTCTTCATTAAAAAGAAAAAGATATTTCGATTGTTATTTAAAGTTTACAACAATAAATTGATTGATACAACTTTTTTTAACATTCGTGCCGTTTGTACTAAAAAAAGAATTGACCCCTCTATAATCCATTGTTTTTTTTATGTCTAATAAAAAATTATATAATCTAAAAGTTATAATGTATCTTACAATAAAGTAATTATACTTATTAATTATAATATATATGTTTTATAATGCAATATAATTATTATGATAATTGCATATTAAATATAATTTATGATATATTATAATAATTATAATGTTCTAAGTATAGAATATAATATATTATACCGATGTAAGTTATGGTATAATTACAAAATTCATTTTTGGTATAGGAACGATGATATTTAGATGACAAAAAGAATATAAGGAGTATATAAAACTTAAAAGTCACGTGATCTCACAGAGGATTCCGATTTTGCAATTGGGCATCTTTTTTTTATTAATTCTCTTTTTAAATTATTGTTATACAAATAAATAATATCCAAAATAAACGAACGTTCGTATTATAAGTATTCATGCAATCTCCAAAAGTTATTATTTTACATCTTATACCGATTTCTCAATATTTAAAATTTTTACATTTATCAATCCAACGGATAACGTATATAAAATAATATCCTTTTCTTCATTAATTTGAATACTTTATTAAATTATTCATATTAACTATTTTAATACTTTAATATAATATCATTACTTATAATATCATCGACGAATTCATTGAATATATTTTCGTGCCATTTCTCCATACATACATACACACATATACACACGCATATATATATTTACATGGATATAAACGTGAATGTTCAATGATACTAAAAAAGTATTTAGTTCTGCGCATAGATGAAAAGGAGAAATTGGATCGAGTATTTATAACTTTTCTTCTTCTTTTATTTTTTTTAACTTATCTAGTCATTTCAATTCTAATATCTCACATTGATGATAAAAGGCAATCGTCTCAAACTTTTCGTGACATCTCATATATTATTCGTATTTATTTCTATTTTTGTTGTTTGTTTCCATTTCTTCTTTTTTTTTTGTTTTAATATTCCGTATTCCAAGAATTCTCTATTATTCTTAAATACACCGGCGAAGAATCGATCTTTATCGTTCAATAAATTCCACGTTTAGGAATGGAACGAGGAAAATCGAGATCGTTCGTAGAGACACGTGCGCGAAATACAAGGAAGAAGGAGGAAAGTGGTAAGAGGAGGAGGAGAGGGAGAGGGATAGGGAGAGGTAGGGAAGAGTGAGAGAGAGAGAGAGGGATAGGTGCGGCAAAACGCGATCGGTAATGCGATCTCGAGGAAAGAGGGCGTAGAAGAACAGACTGGCATCTATTCCGCGTGTCAGCCGTTGCGTTGCATCGGCGAACGAAACGTACTTACATACATACATGCATGCATGCATTCAAGCATGCATACATGCAAGCATGCATACATACGTACGTATGTACGTACGTAATACGTCGTACGAGTTCTCGCGCATTAGTTACAAGAGCCGCAAGAACGTGTCAGCCGACTCATGAGTATTTACGTCTCCGTTCTCTCCGCGTAATGGGTCCGTCAGGTTGCACGAATCTACACTACAAGAGAAACAGTACGAGAGAGAGAGAGAGAGAGAGAGAGAGAGAGAGAGAGAGAGAGAGAGAGAGAGAGAGAAACAGTGTGTTTGTGGGATGTATGCAATAGAGAGAGAGAAAGAGAGAGAGAGAAAGTGCGTATATGGAGTGCATGCAAGAGAGAAAGAGAGAGAGAGATGGAGAACATGTGACAACTCTCCGCATACTACTTATTACTAGTAACACTCCCGCGTAATCTATTCCGGTTGCTTTAGCTTCGAACTCGACAAATTCGTACTTAGTTACCCTTAATTTAAACGTACAGCTGCGATACCTCTTTTCTCCTTCATTGTTTTTTTTTTTTTTATTTTTTTCTTTTTTCTTCGTTTTTCGTTAACGATGCCCATCTGCATTGGGGAAAGAAATAATTATCTATTTATGGAAGTTCTTTTTTCTTTCTTCAATTTTTCCAACGAGTGAATTAACGATCGAACTGACATTCTTTCACTTTTTTTAATACATTAATCATTAAACGAGGACGATATAGAAAAAAAAAAAAAATAAAGATCGATAATACGAAAGCGAAAGAATATTTTCTACGTATTCGATAACTACAAAGACGCATACTTATTTACTTACTTACTTACCTACCTACTCTTATCAAGAAAGATCGCAATGCGACAGGGAAAGAAAAAAGATAGAAGGGGGTGAAAGTGGGGACGAGGGGGTTGAGGATAGGAGAGAAAAGTAACCCTATGTAAAAACAGGTTCACTACGAATACCTCGTTCTACTTTCATCTAGAACTCTTCTCTCTCTCTCTCTCTCTCTCTCTCTCTCTCTCTCTCTCTCTCTCTCTCTCTCTCTCTCTCTCTCTCTCTCTCTCTCTTTTAAAAGCACTAGATAAGCTCGTCGCAAATAAAATGAATCGAGTCAAACGACGACACAGTTTGACAACGAAACCCTATGAACTATCCGAACATGTAACTTCATACATAAACCGTATTCTTTCGAAACCTACGAACTGATCGGTCTTGTACTACCAGGATAGATCACTATCGATTCGAGTCTTTCATGACACCAAATAAGAGAGAGAGAGAGAGAGAGAGAGAGAGAGAGAGAGAGAGAGGGAGAGAGAGAGAGAGAGAGAGAGAGAATGAATACACATCATTTATTATTTACGCCTGAGCGAAATTGTTTCGGTATAATACTCTTTCGAGCGTAATTACGATCGAGTCGATTATTTGAAGTATATACGATGTGTACGTATACGTATTTGTGTTTGTGTGATTGGCAACTGTGATACGCGCGTTTCTGCGATATTACATACTTTCTACTTTAATTCTATTTTCCAGGACTCGCGGTAAACAAATTAACAGTCCCTCGAACCGTAACAACGTTGTACCTTCGAAAGAGAGTACATTCCATTTGCGTTGAAAATTGGCGTTTTCGCGACACGAATATGTAAAAGTACCAATGTAAATGGGAGAAGAGAGAGAGAGAGAGAGAGAGAGAGAAAGAATATAAATATTTTTACGATCGTTCATTCGTTCCCTCGTTTGTCCATTCGTTTGAAACGAAATAAGAAGAATCTTTAGAATTGTATCGAAAGCATGAATTAGCTCGATAAAATTACAATACATAGATGCTCGGGAGATATCCTTTCTCGACAAACTTACTTAAAATATCTCTCTGACCTTTTTATAAAAACGTTTGATACAAAACGTATTAAAAATTTTATCGCGTACTTTCCAGCATTCCTACGAAAATCGATCACCGATGGTTTTTCTTTTTTTCTTTTCTTTTTTTATTTTCTGTTTTTGTCTTTTCCCCTTTATTCCTTCTTTATTTCCGATACATTATTTCACGTGACAGATACAAACACATGCAAACACACACACACGTTTCCTTACACATCTCTACGTATTTTTGAATGTTTATTTTTTTTTTTTTTTGTTGAGAGAAAGAAATAAAAGAGAAGGAAAGTACAAAAATAAATAAGCAAATAATTGAATGAATGAATGAATGAATGAATGAATATTCTTATATCTAATAAAAAGCGTTTCAAACATTTGTACAATTCATTGTATTCTGCACGTAAAAAAGAAAGAATAAGACAAAGAGAGAAAGAGAGAGAAAGCTCTGAATTGCTACTCGATTACGTTTGCATCGCGGCGTATAATTTCGAAAGAGTGAAAGGAAGATAGAGAAAGAGAGAGAGAGAGAGAGAGAGAGAGGGAGAGAGAGAAGGAGAGAGAAGTAATATTTATAAGGCAGTTATCGTTTTATAAGAGTACACTCGTCGTTTCTCTTTCTTCTTGATCTTATTAAAAAGTACCGACAGAAAAGCTCAACGTGGCACTTATTCGAGGATGGAGGTAATCACTTAACGAGTTCCACGCTTCGAGCAACCCCTGAACCTCCTCTTTTCTTCTTTCTTCCTCCCTCTCTCTCTCTCTCTCTCTCTCTCTCTCTCTCTCTCTCTCTCTCTCTCTCTTCTCCCTCTGTCCCATTGCAGTAAACTCCCACCCAATGTTATTGACTCTTTTTCGCGTATCAGCATCGACTCTCTTTCTCTTCTCGATATCTTCTTTTTATGGAATTTTATATTCACCATTCATATTAAAAGCAAGAAACGAGTTTCCCGTTATTTCTTTTACTCGTCAGATAAAAGGATTTTTCGATTTTTTCCTCTCTCTCCCCTCTCTCACTCTCTCTTTCTATTCATTTATCTCTCTCTCTCTCTCTCTCTCTCTCTCTCTCTCTCTCTCTCTCTCTCTCTCTCTCTTCCTCTTTTCATTTCGAACGAACGTGCCTCTTCCAACCAATGTCATCGTGTATCCACTCGCCGTGAGAATGAAAATCAAGAGAGAACTTTGATATTTTACACCGTGAACAACGTATATGTGTCTGTCGCAGCGTGAAACTCGAGAAAACGAGGAAATCATTTGCTAGATCGTGCGTTTGCGTTCGCGACACCACGTCGTTGGCATTTTTCTACGAAAAAAATCTTCCCTTTTTTTCCTTCCTTCTCTATTTTTTTCCATTTGTTCTCTCTCTCTCTCTCTCTCTCTCTCTCTCTCTCTCTCTCTCTCTCTCTCTCTTTCTTTTTCTTTTTCTCTCTAACACACGCACGCACGGGCTCATACATTTTTCTTCCATTCTTTCACGAACAAGTAGATCCAATTTTCTTCTAGCCGATCGTCATTTAACAGACGAAAAGGAACCAAGTTCGTACGACTCAAAAAACTTCGTCCACTTTTTCAACCCTCCCTTCCTTCCTTTCTCCATTCCTCTCTCTCTCTCTCTCTCTCTCTCTCTCTCTCTCTCTCTCTCTCTCTCACTCACTCTCACCTCGAAATAGTAATGAATAGTCGTTGAAATAAAAAAAGAGTTACGCACACTTATCTGACCTATGCGCGTAGAAATTCGTTTCCTCGTTCGTATTACATTTGTTAAAATTCAGGAAGAACGTCAAAAGAGACGAGATATAGGAGATTGCAAAGCGTCCGTTTAATATCGTTAGAAAGGGTATGGACGTTAATAGAGAGTAGAAATGCGTTAGAAACACACACTCTCTCTCTCTCTCTCTCTCTCTCTCTCTCTCGCTATTTTCTTCGTGTAAGGTATTAGGAACACGACGTGAGAGCGAACGAGAAAGAGAGAGAGAGAAAGAGAGAGAATACGAGTATTCGCAGGCTTCGGCGTTACCAGGGAGCTCACCGTAGATTTGTAGCCCTGCAACGAGCACGTTCATCCCCTAAGTCTAACGTCTACTTCGCCTGTTATATACGACCGCGTGGAGCTCACTATATATACACACACATATATATATATATATATATATATATATATATATATATGTACACTTATCGTGCGCATATGTTGGCCAGCCTCAAATCCCATCGTGCTTTTTGAACGTGAAATATGGAAGCACAACGCGAAAGAGGAACACGCCGCGACCTTCGAGAAAGATCTTCGCGGATAGAACATGAATACAGAGAATGAGAGAGAGAGAGAGAGAGAGAGAGAGAGAGAGAGAGAGAGAGAGAGAGGAGAATAAGTCTCGTTGTATACGAAAATGTACTTGAAATACTAGTATATCTCGTCGTTCGGTTACTTTTCTTACGTAGACCTCAGCGTCCTTCTATCTCGCTCTTTTCACTGTTTTCTAAAAGATCAAGAGAAAAGGAAGATAGAGAATACGAAATCTTCTTCGAAATAACCGAAAACTTGTTCAACCCTCGAAAAGATCCATGAAAACATACATTCCCGCGAAAGAGAGAGAGAGAAAGAGAAAGAAAGAGAGAGAAGAGGAAATGAAAGAGAGAGAGAGAGAGAGAGAGAGAGAGAGAGAGAGGAATCTCGGGTATCTCCGTGAAATTCGATTTTACATTCCGCAAACTTTCCATGTCGCAAGTATACCACCTACCATTGCTCCTACAATCACTACTATCGCTATCACTATTACTATATTCAACTGCTGCTACTACTACTGCTACTGCTGCTACTACTACTACTACTACTACTACTACTACTACTACTATTAAAATTACGTGGATTTCACTAGGTTTGAACCAAAACGTGTCGTAAATTAAACTCCCGTATCTATCCCACGCTATCTCATCGAAACGTTTCGTTGGAAACTTGTTTGTTGTAGGTACAAAAGAGGGGAATAAATAATTTCTGAGCTTGGTTTCGGAAAGGTGTGGGTGGGGGATAGAGGTGGGGGTATATGGTAGGTAAGTGAGGAAGATATTTGATAGTGTTAGATAGTGATAGATATATATTCAACCTGCTTGCGCACAGTTTTCGATGGTAACACGATGTTCGTTACGATTTCCAAACATTCGCGAACGTTGCTCTCAAAAGGAGCCGCAAGAAATGTAATTAAGTAATCGCTCGTGGAAGTAAGGTAAACAGCAAATTTCATTCTCTCTCTCTCTCTTTCCCCTCTCTCTGTCTCTCACTCTCTCATTTTCTCTCTCTTCGATGTCCACGAATGTCCATAGTCGAAAACACGTGCATGACGCGGAATAACAAATATTAACGGCGGATTATCTCTCAATTTCCCTTTATTTGCTTTGCCGACCCGTTCTCAGCGCGATAGGTATTAAACATCAAACAAATTACGAAATGTACTTCACCCGCAACTTTAAAAAGATATCACCCTCGAGGGATTGCGAGATATCATTCGAACGGAACGGCAATATGAAAAAAGGAAAAAAAGAAAAGAAAAGATAAAAGAAAAAAGGAAAAAAGGAAAAGATAAGAAATTAATAAATTAATAGATAATACGAGTTGCTTCTTGTATCGTTTTACTTTTTAAAAAATGGTTCGTTGTATGATAAATAACAAAAAGATTGAATTCGTAATTATATTACGGAGCGTGTCATACTCGATAATAGCGTAAATATTTACCTTGAAGAAACGTACATATATACGTATATATGTGAGCATGCATTTATGTATGTACGTATGTATGTATGTATGTATGTATATATGTATGTATGTATGTATGTATGTACGTATGTATGTATGTATGTATGTATGTATGTATGTATATATGTATGATGTATGTATGTATGTATGTATGTACGTATGTATGTATGTACGTATGTATGTATGTACGTATGTATGTATGTACGTATGTATGTATGTACGTATGTATGTATGTACGTATGTATGTATGTACGTATGTATGTGTGTTTGTATGTATGTATGTACGTATGTATATATGTATATATGTATGTATGCAAACATCCATAAACAGATTTATGCACATATACCTTTTACCCTTTATTTTATAATTTATTTCCTTAATTTGTTTCTCAGGTCAACTCTGGCCCGATTTTTTCTTCTTTTGATATTCCATGTTTACATGTTGTTATACACACGTGTGTGTGTGTGTGTGTGTGTACATACGTATATCACGAAGATAATTTTTTAAATATAACTATTTCTTACTGATTTGTTTTATGAATATTTATAACTAAATAAAGCGTCACGCCAGCAGTAGTCCTAACACATACACACACACATACACATATAGAAGGTATGCTTATATAGGATTCTCCTGAAGTTAACCTTTCGCTCGGTTAATCCATTTCCCCTCATTTATTCTCGTACAAACACTTATTTAATTTTATCTACTTTTGACATCTCGTATAGAAATATCTATCTATGTATGTATATATACGTATACGCACGTACACATATATTTACATCGAAAATAATTGCGAAGTAAGACTTCTTTCAATTTTCTTTTTTTCCCTCTTTTTTCAACCAATTTGTCTTATGAATATTTATAACGAAATGATGAAGTTTCACGTCAGAGTTGACCTCATAATGCGAAGGATTGATATTCATAGAGAACCTCCATATATATATATATATGTGTGTGTGTGTGTGTGTGTGTGTGTGTGCATATGTGTGCATATATATATATATATATATATATATATATATATATATATATTACGAGAAGCGATTAAGCACGGTAGGATAATTTCAAGGAACGTTCCATATAAGAACGGTATGCGTTTGTAACGCGTAACGCGGTAGACATAGCACAAGGTCGAAAGACAGTTAAGGTTAGAGGGGTTCTTCTCGAAGATTAGGAGAAGAAGGATTCCATAAATGCTTTCTACCACCTTCATCGTAGTGTGACACGGGAGGATGTGAAAATTAACCCTAGAGGAGGAGGGTCGCCTTTACCGTCTCCGTCGACTGTTATAATCGTGAATTTGACGACCCTACTCCTATCCTGGACACCCTAACTAACCATACTAAACGTCCTGGCACAAGGTAAATGTCTGCAACGTGACATTTTGACAGAAACGTTTCTCTGTTTCAGAGGGACAGCTCTATGCTGCGACGGTTGCGGACTTCACCGGAGGGGCACCTCTTATCCTTAGGGAGAAGATCCGAACGGAACGATCCGATTTGAATCAATTGAATGGTAAATGTACATTATCCCACACCTAATTATTATTGGTTCTATTAAGTTAAGTTTCTTTTTCTTTTTTGTTTTTGTTTTTTTTTTCTTTCTAATTTTTTGCTACGATACTCTTTTCAAACTTAATTGCTTGAACTTTAAAGATTTACGGAAATGATTATAATAATAGAAATCATAATTGATAATATTTATTTCGTATTTAATTATCTTTCCACATTTTCAATTTCTTCTTTTTTTAATATATTAAATTAATTAAAAGTAATACTTAGTTTATAATTAGTAACAACTTATTTTTTAAACAATTTTTGCCGGTTTTTGATCGATCTAATGATACGAATACGCGCGCGCACGCATACACACACACACAAATACATTTTAATTTATTTAACTTTTTTATAATTAGTTTAAAATTAAACGAAACGTTGATATATAACGTAGTACCGACGACGGCGACGACGACGAGAGAAAAAAAAAGAAATCGCATTTAAAATGTTACCCATCAATAACGTACCCACCGGTTTCAATAATAATATTTATACAATCAATATCCGTAAATCGAAAAAATCAATACGTTCGATATATAACATAACGTCGATCAAGTGCAATCGGTAATTGTATCGTTCACGTCTACGTCGTGAATTTAAAAAAGAAAAAAATATCGGATTAGCTTCTCTATTCAATAAAATAGAAGAATGATGGTAGAGCAATACATTGGAATATGTATACATATATATAGATATTTTGTGTGTGTGTGTGTGTTGTGTGTGTGTGTGTGTGTGTGTGTGTGTGTGTGTTGTGTGTGTGTGTGTGTGTGTGTGTGTGTACAAGCCATGTTAACGTTAATTATCATGTTAATTAAATACACCCTTTGTACGCAAAGCGTTGTAATAAGTCCGTATAACGAGAGAGAGAGGGAGAAAGAGGGAGAGAGAGAGAGAGAGAGAGAGAGAGAACATGGCTATGAGTAGTGAGGCGAACTCGCCCATCGAATTTTGATCGGTGTCTGGCCCGCCTACTGGCGTTGCTCGTGACCCGGCGAAATTAAAATTTAATTATCGATCGTATTATTCGTGCGAGTGCGTCATTCAGGAAGCCTCGCATTTCCCGAAAGAATATTATTTCGTTCGTCGTTAATTCTCCGCGTAACGTGCTACAAACGAACGAACGAACGAACGAACGGAACGAACGGACAGACGAACGAACGAATAGAGCTTACAATTAGTACTTATCGTTCCCTCCTACCCCCCATCTACCTCCATCCCCACCTCCACCTCCACTCACACTTCTACCCCCACTCCCCCCATCCCTCCGAAATATCAATACCAACACCGTTATCGACATGTTGGTATTTGATCTTTATCGGCGAACACGTACGAGGCAGTCAATTTATTTGGAAATTTCGATTTATTTCCCTCACTCCCCCTTCCACTCTCACCAACCCCCGCTCCTTCGATCGCACGAGCTCATCTTTTATCCGATTTTAGTAACGAAATTTTACCAAATGTCGCTTCGTACCTCCCCTATCCTCTCTCGTCGTCAAACTCTCTCCCCTAACCCCTAACCCCTATCCCACCAACCCCCTTCATCGATGTCACGCTTATAAATCACTCTCGACGATCGCGATATCGCACTCTAACGCGTACACGTACGTATGACCTACCCCCATAGATTTCTATTTCCATCGAGTTTTCCTATTATAAATACATTGCGACAACTTGCCTAGTATCATTTCGATGGAAGAAGATATAATGGAAGTATCGGACGTGAGATAGTAGACGTTAGGATAGGTATTCTCTATGAATTTTTCACCATGTTTTTTCGCAAATCATTAAACGTAGGCTCGTTATAGAAAAGAGAAAAAAAAAGAGTATTTAAAGCGTTAAACGAGAAATTATTTCTACATTAAAACGAAGAAATATGTAGAGAAATAAAGAAAATGAATGTATGTGTGTGTGTGTATGTGTGTGTGTGTATGTGTGTGTGAGAGAGAGAAGAGAAAGATATATATAATATATCTAATATTTATAATTTTTATAAATTAAACTATATTTTTTCTATATAATAATATTAATTTTTAATTATAGTAATAATAGTATATTATTATATATATAATTATTATTATTGTATAGAATAATTACAATTTAATTAATAAAAATTATAAATTTTATATATTTATAATCTCTCTCTCTCTCTCTCTCTCTCTCTCTCTCTCTCTCTCTCTCTCTCTCTCTCTCTCTCTCTCTCTCTCTCTCTCTCTCTCTCTCTCTCTCTCTCTCTCACAAACACACACTCTCATTATCTTTATTTCTATATACATATCTCTCTCTCTCTCTCTTTCTCTCTTTCCCTCTGTGTGTGTGTGTGTGTGTGTGTGTAAAAGTGACATAAATATATAATATAATATAAATATATATATATATATATATATATATATATATATATATAAAGGTGAATAAAAATGTTGATTCTGTTTTCAGGACCTAATTTTGTCAGCTCGTTCGCCTACGAGGATTACGTGTTCTTCTTCTATCGGGAAACGGCGGTCGAGTATATGAATTGTGGCAAGGTATTATTTATAAGAAACGTTGTTATTTTATAAGATGAGAAAATAAAAAAGAAAAAAAGAAAAAAAAAACGAAGACAAAGAGGACGAAGAAGATGGATAAGGAAGTAAGGATTGTTCGTGACCAACACGAATTTTCTTTATTTTTAGGCGGTCTACTCGCGGGTCGGTAGGGTCTGCCAGCACGATAAAGGCGGTCCTCATGCGTTCAGCGACAGATGGACGAGCTTCCTGAAAGCTAGACTCAACTGTTCGGTACCTGGCGAATATCCATTCTATTTCAACGAAATACGTGAGTATCGATTTTTTCTTTTTGTTTTAATTTACTTTTTTCTATACATTTTTATACATAACAATATTTTTCTCACCAGTTGGGGGAGGGTGTACGGTGGAGGGACGGGGGCAATTTGGTTAGCATGAAACTGTTAGTTACTTTTGATTGTAGAACGATCTTTTATTTATGTAAAAATATTCTTCTTGGTCGGAAAACAATTTTTTTTTTATTTAAAAATATTCTGCCACTCCTGCAGAGGAAACAATTTTGTTTATCTAAAAAATATTCTTTTAGATCGGAGTACAATTTTATTTTTATATCTAAAAATATTCTACGTCTATCACAGGTAACGATTTTGTTTACCTAAAAATATCCCGTCCGGTCAGGGGAATAATTTTGTTTATCTAAAAATATCCTTCTAGGTCAGGGAATATTTTTTACTTTTTTCTTTCTATATATATATATATATATATATATATATATATATATATATATATATATTCCGCCTGGTCATGGAACAATTTTGTTTATCTAAAAACATTCTCCCTCGTCGTGGAATAATTTTTTTATAACCTGCAGATATTCTCCTTAGTCAGATATAAACCTTTAGAATTCTTGCGAGACGGAAATCAAGGGAAAGAATTTAACTAGAAAAGAAAAAAAATGATCTAGTCGAGATCGAATCCTGTGGCGCGTCCCATATTACATGTAGAACTGAAAAGAAATTTTTGTTCGGTATTTTGTACTGTTCACCGTGCTTATAAGATAGATTATTCATCATCACGTTCACCAGCAGCCGGTGGTTTTCCCAGCATAACCCAACCCAACCCAACCCAACCCAACTCAACCCATCCCAATCCCTCCCAACTCTGAAGGTAAAGCGTGTAGTGTACTATATAAACTGGTTTCCTGTCACTCGATAAGTCGTTCCAACTGCCTACGGAGCAACGAAATGAAGCCTGGGGAGCCTGTAGGAAAGTACAAATGGTACAATGGCCGCAAGCTCACCAGGAGGTGGAGTAGCCAAACGGTGAACGACTAGGCTCTGCCGATGTTGGTACTGCTGCACTGGTCCTGAGTAAAAGAGAAAAGAAGAGACGAGTGGTGGGATATGCCCTTCTCTCTCTCTCTCTCTCTCTCTCTCTCTCTCTCTCTCTCTCTCTCTCTCTCTCTCTCTCTCTCTCTCTCTCTCTCTCTTGCTCTTTCAGGAGCCAGAGAATATTGTCGCCGCACATCGAACCGAAATCCCTATCCGACGAGGAAGCTTGGCTTCTGGCCAGCTGAAAGATCCGTTTGGTGGATCCTTGCCAAATCGCAGGTCCAGACTATCCCACCGATTGCTCGGACAACCTAGACTCCACTCCAACCCTCTCTCTCTCTCTCTCTCTCTTTCTCTTGCTTACTCCTTTACCATCTCTTTCTCTTTCTCTTTCTCTTTGTAGATCTACTACTATCTTCCTTTCTTCGTTCATTCCTTCCTACGATTCTAACTCCTTCTTTTACTCTCATCGTCCTAGCAGCTTCTGGTATGGCCCTTCCACGATGTGTTCTGCCTTTGCCAGATGACGGGAGAAATCTTGGAATGGATAGTAGAATGGAAAAGAAGAAAGGAAATGAATAAAGAAGTTTATTACCGTCTCGGGGATGAAATTCTCCAACAACGAATCGGACCGTTGCACCTGAAAGCCAAATCACTCGACCGTCTTGAAATTCCTCAGCTGTGTATCGCGATACCTTCGTCCGGTCGATGTTCTCGTTCTTACGTTTCATGCTACCGAACGGGAATTAGAATGAGATTTCTCCAGAAAATATATATCGTAAAATTGGATCTTTTTTCCTTTTCTTTTCTCCGTATTCAAGAACTTTCTCAGAGGAAAGTACTGTTTGATATATCGGATCTTGATCGAGAAAACGTAATCCGTTTGACATGGGGAAAAAAAAGGTGAGTATTTGATAATAGAAAAAAAATTTTTAACGGAAGGAAACGACATGAAATCGTATTTGTTATACAACGAGTCACATAAGTTATACACAAATATAGGTTACGTATACATTTTGAAAAAAATATATTTATAAAGGATATGTGTGTGTTTATATATGAGAATTGCTTAGAAAATAATATTGTAAGTTCTAATTATCATGATTTTTTTTTATAGGAGAAATCATGTCACATTTATACAATGTATTTATTATGCTATTTAAAATGTTAATTTTGAATAATTTTAATTTTAATTATAATGCAAATTTTAATTTACATTTATAATATAATAATTTTAATTCGTTTTCATAATGTTATTTAAAACATTGGAATTTAATCTCATCGGTAGAATTTTTAACTTTAGTCGATAACCATCAAATATATAAATATACAAAAATAACTGAAGTATTCAACCCTTAAAAGTTTATAGACAATAAATAAAAAAAAATTGACGTTATGTTATCATCGGCGAAATTGCGTTTCAGTATTTTTTCTTTTATTTTATTGTAGAAATTAAAAAAAAAAGTAATTCAATTAACGGGTTTTATTGTTATTATTTTGTTATAGATTAAAATTATAAGAATTAATTATTTTATAACGATTACAAATAACATAGAGATGATCGAAACAAATAAATTGATTACGCTCCGTGTTTCTCATATTTTTAGGATGAAATTTCTCCCATGATAGCCTTTAAAGATTAAAGTGATCAAATTAGATAGAACACCTGTATATCGTGTTATTCGAATATAAGTCACAAATTTTATATAAGTTCGTATTACAGGTAACCCTCTTATAACAAGTTTTTTACAAATGTTATAAAAAAAAATATGTAATATAATAGAATTTTTATTTACATAAATTCTCTTTAAAAGTGACGATTTTTGTCAAATTATCAAACACCTTCGGAACACGAGTCCTCTTTCATATGTTTTCAAACAAAATAATATAATAGAATTTTAATTTATGTAAATTTCCTTTTAACATGACGAATCTTTCCAAATTATCAAACATCTTCGAAACACAAGTCTTTTTTTTTTTTCTTATATTTTTAAACATCAAATAAATTTCATGTTTATATATGTACATATTATTTCTCGATATTTATCAAAAATAATAATAGTTTACTCTAATATATTGATTTCGTATAGCATACGTAAATAATTATTCTCGATGTAAGACGAATTATCGCGTTATGGAAATGATATTAATTGTATCTAGATAAACGCAAACGAAATATTTGTCATTTAAATTCATTCATCTTTCTTTGTTTCATTCGGAAACTATCATGGTAATAAAAAGTTACGCGATACGTCAAGATTTACCTACGTACTATATTCTACGATTAGTTCATTCGCGGAATGTACGACAGTTGTGTTGTACGAACATATCAAACTTGATTGGTCTATACTCGAGCTAAATCATACTATACCGTTCTCGAAGTAATAAAGTTTGTCAGGAACAATAACAGAAGGGCAAACGTCGAACTCACAGCCAAGTATACACATACAACTTGCACGCGCGCGCGCACACACACATTTACATACGTTTACACTACTTATACTCTCTTACATACATACACACGCACACATAGTTTCTAGTAGAAGTAGCGAGGACCGGTCCTAACTCTCGGCGAACGGACCGAGTTCTCCCGTCCAAACTAACAAACGTGAAGCTGACAAACCGTGTTCGTAGTCAATCATACGTTTCCCGACCGATGAACGACGTCGAAAATTCATGAAGGTACATTGGAATACGGAAAATTTTGTGATTCCGAAAGTTTCGTGAGTTCCTACACCGAAATAGTGCCCTTTAAAACAAACGAAAGAACGAATCGAAGAAAAGTTTCCAAATGAGATATATCAAGGGTTAGTGTATATAAGACGGAGAAAGATATATATATATATATATATATATATATATATATATATATATAATACATATATATAAAAGGAATAAAAGAATAGAAGGAATGATCGAGAAAGGAAAATAAAGAGTGAGAGGAAGAAAGGGGAGTCTCCGGGATACATACTATATTATTCATCTGTAAAAGAAACGGAAAGAGGTAGTATTTCTTCGGCTGCGTATGCTCCTTTGCCTATTTTCCTTTTCTCTGAATATTATTCTTCTTGTTTTCTTCTTCTTCTTCTTCTTCTTCTATTTCTTTTTTCCTTCCCTTTTTTTCTTATTTTTTCTTATTATTATTATCATTATTTTCCTTTTTTTTCCTTTCTTTTTTTCTTTTTTTCTTTTTTCTTCTATACTCCTTCAACGTTCCGATAAAAGAATATAAAATTGTTCATGTCCTCGTTCGAAGTATACCATTAACATCTCTTTTTCTTCTTTTTTTTTTTTTGTTTCTCGTATCTGACGAAGGTATCGTTGCTTTATAAAGAAAACGAGAAGTACGCGAAGGGCTGATCGAAAATATGTATTATAGTATCGTATAAGAGGACATAAAAATAACAGGGTCGAAATAAGGGATAGGTATCAAGATTTATATTCTCGTTAAATGTATTTTATAAAATAAATGGCATATCATAAATGTGTTCATTGTTAAATCGATTAACGACGTTCGATCAATCTTTTATTTATTTAATTTAATTTAATTTAATTTAAGTTAATTTAATTTAATTCAATTAACGTCAATATGGGGGATATTCGGATGAAAATAAGTTTTGTTTTGTTATTATTTTTAATTTACACTTACGATCGGTTTAATTTTATTTTGTAACGATAAATAAAGAACAAAATAACAATCGGTTCACGTACTCGTAATGATCGTGACTTTGTAATAGTTATAAAACCATTAACTTCTAATATTAATAAGATTATGGAAAATTCTTAATGAAAAAATTATTTTCAATGTATATGGATACATATACACATATATATATATATACACGCATACACATACTACGTTAAAACATGAGATAAATATATCGTAAAGTAGAAAAGAAAAGAAAGAGTAAAAAAAATAAATCGTATCAAAGAATTGGCTCGGAAATGTACTAAAGAAAAATAATTATATTTCAAAGGATTAAATTTGTACGATATAATTTTTTCCCTTTCTATTTCTTCTTTTTTCTTTTTTCTTGATAACAAACCATATTTTATCTTCGTAATAAAATGAAGACGTTCGTTATACGGTACGATAGAAAGGAAAAGAGATAGAGAGAGAGAAAAGAGAAGAAAGAGAGAGATAGAGAGAGATAGATCGCAAGGACCGTAGTTGAATTTTCATCACAGTCGGCAAAAGTCGACTCTACGAGAGATGAATTTGACGAAGTTTCATGCTGGTTTCCACTTTGTTTCCTCGAGAAAAGGACGAATCGAGGGAAGGGATAGGGGATAGGCGCAAAAGGGAGTAGGGCGTCAGGAGGGCTTTCGTGCTCATGCACCAAGATTCGGAGTGTACCGTTAGACGAGTGGAATTTGAGTTGAAAACTTTTTCACAGCTAGATATATATATATATATATATATATATATATATATATATATATATATATATATATATATATATACACACATTTTAAAGCACATCTTAAAAGGTACACGTTTCTCTCTGTGTTACATGTGTTACATGTTTCTATGTATATAATATATTCGTACGTATGTATACCATGTGTATACGTGTATGTAAGTGAAAGAGAGACAGATAGATAAATAGAGAGAGAGAGAGAGAGAGAGAGAGAGAGAGAGAGAGAGAGAGAGAGAGAGAGAGAGAGAGAGAGAGAGAGAGAGGAAGAAACGTAGGGAAGAGGACGAGACTTTAAAGGCTCGTTCGACTTTTAAACTTGTCGCGACGTTGGAAACTTTTCTCTCTCTCTCTCTCTCTCTCTCTCTCTCTCTTTCTTTCTTTTACTCTACTCGAGTAGAGTCTGGGAAAACGTTCCAAGCGAGTCACATTTTCTTCCCTTTTTCGTCGTCATCAACCCTTTCTACCTCCCGTCCCTTCCTATCCCTCCCTTCGTTCGTTCGTTCGTTCGTTCGTTCGTTCGTTCGTTCGTTCGTTCGTTCCTTCCTTCCTTCCTTCCTTCCTTCCTTCCTTCCTTTTCTCACAGCCAAGAAACATTTTCGCGATCGACCAGTTCGTGGCTAAGTCGTTAGAGCCAAGGATAACCGTAGAAGGAGTATATCTTACATTATTGGTGTTTCTCACCAGCTCGTATAATAACATGCAAAAGAGAGAGAGAGGGTGGAGGGGGAAAGAGAGAGAGAGAGAGAAAGAGAGAGAATATTCTTAGAATATGACACGTCATTTATTGAAGATTAATACGTTGACTGTTATGAGATTTTAGATAGGTTTTATCCTGAGAATACTGCACAGTAAAATCATTTCGTTAATATATATTTGTAATTAAATGTATTTCATATGACGTTGGATTAAATATAATATCATAATTATTATTTCGATGATTTCTTTGACACATTAGTCCTGTCGTCGTTAAAGGTCTCACTATATTGCTTATAATTAACGATTATTATTAATCTATCTTTAATTGATTATTTCAAATTTATAAATAATTTAGACGGTATGGTTAAATGTTAAAGAAATAAAATAATAAAATAATATACCTAAAAAAATATAAATGAAAAAAATACCTATTCAATCTAATAACTTTAATTGTTGTTACATTGTATTATACTTGTCTAGAATTGTCAAGATTTATTTTTCCTTATGATTTTATTATATTAAATAATGATATAAATGAAATTATTGTCTATTTAAATTTAATTTAAATAAATCATTTAAATGAATAAAATAATATGACAATTATTGAAATAAATATGTAAACCAAGATAAGCATTATTTAAATAATATTATTATCCAACGAATTTAATTGGAATAAATTATTTGATATAATACAATCTTAACATTCTTAAACGATTTTAATTAATCAATTAAATAAATTTCTTAACGATAATCCTTAAGAATATTGAACTATCTAGTTTTGTAAGAAGAGTTAACTGCCCTGCGATTAAAAATGCCAGTATTTGAATTATTATTTAACATTTCGGACTTACTCATATCGTTGAATTCCTTTTGAAAAGCTCTATCGCGTGGTAGAAAGAAAAGCGATAAGTAAAAATATCCTATGAAACGTTATACTGGGGAAAATTAAATACTGCTTTTAGTGTTTTCCAGAGTACCACGAAGAAAACCCGTTTTTACCGATAAAAAGAATAATGGCAGTATTCTGAACGTTACTACTTTCTTTTGTTGTACGCCATTACGAAAAACTCGTTGTCATACTATGATTCCTTTAACAAGCGTAAACGACAAACATCAAAAACTTTGAAAGCAATTTTTGTTATGTTTCATAATTATCTCTCTTGTTAACAATACCTTTCGTGATTGCATGACAATAAAATCAAAACAATTTCTACTCGATTATATGTAGTTAAACTTACATAGATTATAATAATTCGTTAATGTTTAACCTTAATAGATTGTTTTGTAAAGAGAAAAAAAAAAGATGTCGAATTTATACGTTACGGCTATTTTTATGCTTTTAAAGTCAAACGATTTAAATTGTAATCCATAATAGATTTATATAAAAAATAAAATAAAATAAAATAAAATAAAAATAGAGAGAAACGAAACAAAAAAAAATAATAATAATAAAAGGTATTTAAAAAGCAATCATATTTATTTTCGTTTAACAAATCCAATAATCCATTGTCTTGTTCGATGATTTTACAGAATCAACGAGTGACGTAACCGAAGGATTTTACGCTGGTAATCGTACACGATTGGTATATGGTGTCTTCACAACTCCTGTAAATTCCATCGGTGGTTCAGCGATCTGCGCCTTCTCCATGAACAGTGTTCTCGAAGTCTTCCAGGGTGCGTTCAAGGAGCAGGAGACGATAAACAGCAATTGGTTGAGAGTACCGGCAGAAAGGGTGCCTAAACCAAGACCCGGTGCTTGCGTTAACGACTCTAGAACACTTCCAGATATGACCGTGAATTTTGTTAAGGCTCATCCGCTCATGGACGACGCTGTCCAATCCTATTTCGCAATGCCTGTGATAACCAAAGTCAGTTTCAAGTAAGTCCTTCCTATTATTATGATTATATTCATTTCTATTACACTCGATGAGTTTAGAACAGGTATTAACGGATTTATAAACCTCTTGTGTACGTCTTAAGATTAAGACAATGTTTCGTAACAAAGTTATGTAAAAGATATAAATATTCTCTTTGTTAGAGCAAACGTTCAAAGTAGTTTCCAAATTGCATCAAAAGTGCGCGCGCGTGTGTGTGTATGTGTGTGTGTGTGTGGATAATTTTTTGCTTCTTTTTTTAATGTTCCATTGGTTGATAAACAATTTTCTCTTGGACGTAAAACAAATTATTGATAATAAGTGATTTATCAATCTTAATAATATTTACCATCAAGCTACATCAATTTGGGGTAATAAGCTTTTAGCTTTCTTAAATAATTTCATTTCTCGGAATAACCTTCCTCGTCGTACCTCATTTAAATTTAACAAAACTTCGAATTACATTCTCGATATTTTTATCAAATTAAATATGCCGTCATAGTCGACTTTATAAAACAATAAGCATAAAAGCAATTGATAAAACAATAGGAAACAAAGATCGTTCTACTAACTAAAGATCCACGATAAATTATAAATCCGAAAGTATAATTCGTTCATACGAATATAAAATTATCATTTAAGATGTCCCTGTTAGAACATATAGATAATTGTTCGAATTTTTAGATATAGAAAATATTTGCATAACCCTCGTCGATCGGAAATAAAGAGAAAATGACGAGAGGAAGTAAGAAAAAATAAAGAAGAAAAAAGAGAAAAGGAAAAACAAAAAAAAATATTCTTATTTTGTCTACAGTTACAGATTTACCAAAGTCGCCGTAGATTCTCAAGTAAAGGCGTTAGACGGCAAGGCCTACGATATACTTTACGTTGGAACAGGTAACGTCAGCCCCTAAAATAATAACATTTCTCGTTCGCCGCACGAGATCGTATTTCGCCTTTCTAAAATTATACATGGAAATATTCGGATATATTCCACAGACGATGGTCGCGTGCTGAAGGCATTGAACACCCGTTCCTCGGATTCTGTTACCGACGTTAATCAGGTCATTGTTAGCGACGTCCAAGTGCTGAAATACGGTAAGCTTAGCCACCAAGTCCCTATTTATTTTACTACTCGCCATACAGTCGGATATATATTATGCGATAAAAGAGTAGACTTTCCTTTTGATATATCCGCGATCATCAAAATTTTATCCATCAAGAAAATATTGGTATAAAAACATTTTCGTTATAATCTACCCTTATTTCGGCGAGATAAAAATTAATGGTATCGTTTAAAACGTTCAAATCGGTGATAATTTTTTTTACAATTACGATTGAACAATTTTCTCTATGATATAAACAAAAGAAATAATCTTTTCGTTATTAACGCGTTGCTCGTTTTTGTTTTCTAATCGTTTTTGCTCGATCTTTTCATTCGGTCCGTTTGATGTAAATGCATTTAATAAATATCCCAGCGTGTTCCAATCGGTATTATACGCGGCCTGAATGAAAAGTTTAACGTGTGCCATCCATGTTAGATATCGAACGTAACGTGTTAAAGTACTTTATTTTATTATTTACATTAAATTTAAGGGCATTGTTTGTATAACTATTTTTATCGACACCCGTTGTATTGACGGGTATATTAATATGCATTTTTTGGTTTGTTTCGTTCTTCTTTCGTTTTTGTTATAACATTAATTCATATCATTAACATATGTTCATGTTCATTCATATCATAAGATTCGATCAAGTTCAAAATAAATTGTTAAAAATGGTAACATTTATGATTTATATAACGTTAACGTTACAACTACCGATGACTTATGTATAATATATCTATTTGTAACGAAGGGGGCACGAATGATTTGTTTTTGAAAAGCAATAAGTACTTAAGGAACAAAAATGTATTTGTGTATATATATATATATATATTTATTTATTTATTTATTTATATCTTTTTTTTAGAGTAAACTTTATCGTTCTTAAAAAGAATAATTATGAAGAAAGACGAGGAGGGATATATTTCTTTTTTAATTTTGTACGATTAGATAATTCTCTCTTATTTCCACTAATGATGCCCAATTAAAGTAGTTCTTTTAGTTATTAGTTTTGCCGCTGATGATACACTTGTAAAGAAGTTAACTATTATTATCGTTCTACCACATTCGGTATATGGTTCCATAAGTTTTAGAACGACAAATTCGCTTAAAGGCATTAATTAAAACATCCGAACTATTTGCAAATGTTATGAGGAACTTTTGAATAAATCCCAGTGAAATCAAAATTTTAGCTACATTTTGTGAAAGGTCAAAATGATCTATATATGTATATATATATATATATATATACTCCTCTTATATATACATATATATATATATATATATATATATATATATATATATATATATATATAAGAGGTATTTATCATCAAACTTTTCCTTTGGGAATATCAACCGCGAGAGTGACTACAATCAAAATTGGGGCATTAAATCTATAGGTTTATTAAAAAAAAAAAAAAGAAAATCAATTTTCATTTTCGAGAGTGGAGGGGTGTTAGTACCTCCTCCTCCAATCCTTATTTACCTACATATATATATATATATATATATATATATATATAATTTGTTGTAATCAGTTAACGTATACAAATGAAAAATATATCATCATTTTTAGCTATTAAATATCTATATGCCAAAATGATCCATCACTGTATATACGTACATACATACTATTATACTACGTGTAAATGTTAAACAAACAAACAAAAATATAAAAATAAGAAACAAAAAACGAATTAATAAAATTAATCGTTCATACATTTCAATAAATGTCAGAAGAAATCTCATTAAAAATAATACAAACTGAAGATGGATTGTACCGTAATGTATCAGAGGAAGAAAAATAAATAAATAAATAAAAAAGAAAACTAAAAAAGAGGAAAGAAAAAGAAAAAAGGAGGAAAAGGAAAAACACCATCTTGACCCGGTTGGCAAATCTAGCGTTAAACGTGAAATCCGAAAACCGTCAAATTATTAAAGGTCCCAATTCATGCACACCCCCCATTCAACCCCCATAAATCAAGTGTTAAATCGTGCGAAATTAATATATGCGTCTGCTTTAACGTTTATAGGACAAGCCGTGAAAGATCTGTTAGTGGTACATCTAGCAGGTGAAGCAAGTAAATTGGTGGTCTTTGCCGATTCGGAGATACGTGCAGTACCATTACATCATTGTGATTCCCCATTGGCAGGCAGTTGCGCGGCCTGCGTTGCTTTACAAGATCCACACTGTGCCTGGGACGCTACGACTAATCTTTGCGTCGCAGTTCCAACGAAACTTCACGATAGCGATGCCGAAAAGACACTCTTCCAAGATATCCTTACGGGAAAGCACAAAGGCTGTGGTTACGAGCAAGGTACAGTAAGGCTGCTATTACAAGTAAAAACCAACCCTTCTTGAGCTTTCACGAACGAATTCCTCGAAAACGGGAGAAAAGCCCGTTTTCCCACGCACTCTTCTCCTTTTTACCCTCTCGAAGTAATGACTCTTTCTCTCTCTCTCTCTCTCTCTCTATCTATCTATCTATCTATCTATCTATCTATCTATCTATCTATCTCTCTCTCTCTCTCTCTCTCTCTCTCTCTCTCTCTCTCTCTCTCTCTCTCTCTGTCTATCTATCTGTCTGCTTTTCTCTTTCTTTCTTTCTTTCTTTCTTTCTTTCTTTCTTTCTTCATTTTTTTCTCTTTTTTTTCCTCTCTCAATATCTCTCTCTTGAAATACTTGATTTAACGCATCCTTGACTTCGAAGTGGGAACGACGACTTTCGAAAAATCTCAAGTAGGGCTCATGTACAGTCATTCGCAGAAATATTTGGTATAAAAAAAATATGTTCCGAGAAAGTTGGACGGTATACTTGTTTATTGATTTATTCGAATAATGTCCAAAACTATCGTTTGAAATTGATGAATGTATCGTAGTACTAATGATGCGATAGTGCGAAAACTTTTTTTTATAATAATGGTATAAATACATTGTAATAATTTTATGGTATTTGTATTTTTTTCTTCTTTTTTTAATATTTATAATATTTCTATCTTATGCTATTATACTACACTAGTATAAAATAATATATAATATACGCTATTATATTTTATTATATACTATATTATAGTATAATTTTTTTATTATATACTATATTATAGTATAATTTTTTTATTATATACTATATTATAGTAATAATAAATAAAAATTAAATACTATATAGTAGCACTATACTAGTACAAAATCTACGTGTGACGAGTGTGTACTATATTGGTATAAAAAAATTATTACTCTTGTTATTTTTTTATAACATTTTTACATTATTATGCAATAATATTCTTTACAATGCATATATAAAATTATTGAAGAAATTACATTACATTAAAGTTTTATACTATTACAATATATGATGTACTATATCAGTTTCAATCGTTACGAAAAATATAAAACTATTTAAATTAATAATTATTTAAAATAAACTAT
>OU964980.1:1387778-1390278 GCA_918808275.2 Dolichovespula sylvestris
GTACGTTTTACCTGTTATTTTACAATAATAATTTTTCCGTAATTTTCGTAACCATTACGGAAGACAATTTATTCAACGTAATAAATGTACCGAATGACAAATTACGTAAAAATTGATGTGACAGGAAACGTGTCATCGGTTAAATGGATATTCATTCAGACTATCAGTAGTGACAAATGGTATTATAAAGCAAATAAATTTTCTCTTTTTTTTTTGTTTTGTTTTATTAACATAACAAACAAAGTTAACTAGGGACGATAGTAAATGATAACCTTCTAAGGATTAAGATCAAATCAATTCTTCGAGGATACATTTTGTCTTTTATCAAGATCGAAGCTAGCTACCTATCTACCTACCTACCTACCTACCTACCTACCTAACTAACTAACTTTCCCTCTTACCTTTACCGTTGTTCATTTATTTACGTTTCTCACGTCGGATCTTGTGTACTCGTCGATATAACGTATATGTAGACACATATAATACATACATGTTTGTAACTCGAGCGTACCGAGACACACAGTGCGTAATCAACAAACCTATTCCCAAGCGTGTCCTTTCTAACGCACAAGCCCGTTCTAACTTTTGCTTCGAAGGATCATGTCCCGCGGGCATCGTTGCACGTTCTATCAGACTGTCTTCCTTCCGCATATTGTTTTTCCTTCCTCTAATCCAAGATATCGATTCGCATTGTCCTCGCTTCGATGTTCCTTCCCTAACCTTTTATGTGGTCGAAGTTCTGTCTCGTTTTATTCTAAAACAAGATAAACATTAATGTTTATTGACTATTTTATCTGATCGGATAAATAATAAAACGATGGCTTTAACTAGAGCCGTCTGCTCTTTTATATATTTTTATAATAATCGTAAGCAACATGGAGTACGTCGGAAGGATTATGATGAGAAGATAACAGAGCTTTATACAAGGTTACTAATCTATTTAACCGCCTGATCTGTTTATTGTCTCGTTTCAGGGGTCATTGTGACACCAGTGGTATACTCGGCACAAACATTAACCGGTGCCCTGATAGGAACCTGTCTTTTCTCATTGGTCGCTGGTTTCGCATCCGGTTTCTGGTTTTCCCAAAGACTACGTGGTACTCCTTACCCAGAACCATCTGAACAACGTCAACAACTGAACCGATTAACGGAGAGCTCGGAATCACCTGGTTTTAACAACAAATCCATCAATCTCGTTCTGAACGTACCACCGAAAAACCCAAACGGTAAAAACGCGAATTCATCGGCGGAGAATAAGCCGGTGCAGAAGGTGAAGAAGACGTACATATGATACAGAAGGCGACAAAGAGCCGTTTGAGGCTTATCATCACAGGATCCCACGGATTTCGGTACTTCCTCCTCATCCTTCGACCTTGCCGAGTCGGACGATCGAAACGACGACGAGGAGGAGGAAGAGGACGAGGAAGAGGAGGACGATGACGATGACAATGACGGCGGTAATGACGATTACGATGAAGGTGGCGAATGCAACGAGGAGAGAAGCGAAGATAGAAAGAATAGAGATAGGAAGAACATCAAGGAAGAATTAGCGAGCTATTGCATTCCCAATCAACGAGCATCGATTTCCTCTGGCATCGTCGAGTCCTATGATAACAAAAACGAGCCGTGGGTTCCTCTCGAGTTCCTCCTATCTTCATCGAAAGAAACAACAAACCTCTTTGATGCGCGATATCATCCATACCAACAATCACACAATCATCGTGCCGTTCCACGTCAAGAATCAAGAGGAGGGCTATTGCGTGGTGGTGGAGGAGGAGGAGAGGGCCAAGAGTTGGACTACATCGAAACGGTTATTAGCACGAATCCTAACAATTGTCCTCGGAAACGTAGCGACAGTAACAGCAGTAGTAACAGTAGTAGCAGCGCTATGACAACCATAAGTACCAACTCGAACGATATCCTTCGCAAGCTACGCCGTAATTCGGCGACAACCAACTCAGCGTCCTTCGTATTTGATCTCGCCCAAACAAGTGATCCCTCAAATCCACGCGACCATTACATGGTACCAACGCGAAATCCTCGCGAACTCAATGAGAGGATCCTATCACTGTTCAATCCTCAATTTTTACCGAACTTCAACGACATGATTAGATACATGGCAGCGTCCCAGCAGGAGCCGAGCAATTCTCGAACTACTTCGAGATCGATCAACGCTGAGACTCGTCTGTTCAGGCATACTAATCGCCGAAGGAAACGGAATAGCATCAATGACTCTATGCTCTTTCGCCAGGGACTGGTCTATCAGGTGCCACGTGACAAATGAACTGTCGATCCACGAAAATCGACATAAAGTACGAGAATGTTCCGAAACCGATATATAATAAATATACATTCGTATATACGTGTATGTGTGTGTGTGTGTGTGCGTGCGTGCGTGCGTGCGTGCGTGCGTGCGTGCGTGCGTGCGTGCGTGCGTGCGTGCGTGCGTGCATGTATGTATGTATGATGTATGTATGTATGTATGTATGTATGTATGTAT
>OU964980.1:1392778-1395278 GCA_918808275.2 Dolichovespula sylvestris
GGATATAAGGGGAGGACAAATTTGATAGAACACAATTGGAACGATAGCATGAAAATGATGTGTCAAGGGATATGATCTTTTTTCTTTAATTGTATAATATTATACATTATCAAATTATGTGATTTATTAAGATTATCGATATATTTAAATTTCTTTTTCCAATATTATTGCCAATATTTTGGAACATTTTAGAAAAAGAAATATTCTTCTCTCTGATTTCTATAAAAATCTTTCTTTCTCTCTATAGTATAATATAATTATCAAATCATATACTTTTTTTATTTCATGAAAATCAATAATTTCACATTCGAAAATATTTCCTTCTAAATAAGCGATTGGTGAAAAAAGAACGTCGACTTCACTATATCGGATCAATGATGGAAAGAAACGTCGTGATCAAGATTCGTTTATTTTTTTTTCCTCTAGCAGCGAGGGTGGAGGGTAAAAAACGGCAACAAAAAAGGTTTTTTAAGGGTAGAAAAGAGTGAAAGAGAAAAAAAAGAGAGAGAGAGAGAGAGAAAGAGAGTGGAAAAGAATGGTGTCTACGTTATTCTGATTTATTTTCCGTGACACGATCGAACGAGCTCTTTAACTCTTTCCCTTCTCCTCTTCCATCTTCTACTACTATGTGTGTATATGTGTATATATGTTTCGACTCGTTTGCGTTATATGCTTCGCTGTCGCAGGTACACGCATATACATATATTACATAGGAAAATCCACCGTCTCTTTCCATCAGCTCCAACGGTGAAGGTATGAGGTTGTATTATATTAACTTTAAAGCCACCGATTAACCAACACTGCCGCGTCAATTCTAACGTGCTTTCAAACGAAAACGCGATTTCACGATACAAGATCACACGATAGGTAATCGCCATTGTACATCGATTTTCACTAATTGTCATTGGACGTTACGAGAGATACGTGAATAGAAAAAGAAAGAAAGAAATACACGTTTAACGTGAAGAAAGTGTGCTCGAGTGTGACGTGGATGTGGATTAAAATGGAGGCGGCTGAGATTTGTTCCGTACGATCGACGAAAAAGAAAAAGAACAAAAAGAAAACAGAGAGATAGATAGATAGAGAGAGAGAGAGAGAGAGAGAGAGAGAGAGAGAGAGAGAGTGCTTTAAATTGTGTGCTGAACGAAAAAGTGACGATAATTATACTGTATTAAAACAAAAAGAACAAAAAATAAGAGAACGAATGAAAACGAGTGAGCGAGCGAGCGAATGAGAGAGAGAGAGAGAGAGAGAGAGCGAGCGAGCGACATAAATAATGTAAATAAGTAGAAATTGTTTTTTATCGTTGAGAATTTTCTTATTTTTTTTGTTTTATATCGACAATTTTCATTCATTATGGCTACTACTTTCGTCGTGCGTAAAATAAGAAGACCGAGTCTACGCATATTAACGTTATTATTATATCGCATTCTTCATTATTGCATATAAAAAAAAAATGTTATACATACATTTTACCTTACACGGAAATAATAGAAAAAGATAAAAAAAGAAAAAAAATAGAAAAAAGCATACAATTTACGCATTACGCGTATGTAGGAATGACATACACTACTAGCTCGAGAAATACGTACATACATACATACTTACACACATACATACATGCATACATATATGCATATACATTTTTTAATCCGCATTAATATAGTTATACATTCATTCACAGATACATGCGTTCACACATTTGCGATTACGATACGTACCGAGTAACGAGAATGAAAAGGAGAAAGAGGCAGCTAATTTACATTGTAAAACGTTCAGACTTTTTGCGAAAATCCGAGACACACGTATTTTTCTTCCTCTTTTCTTTTCTTTTCTTTTCTCTTTCATTATTATTATCATCATTATTATAATTATAATTATAATTGTAATTTTAATTATAATTATAATTACAATTATTATAATTATACTTATAATTATAATTATAGTAATAAATAATAATAATAATAATAATAATAATAATAATAATAATTATTATTATTATTATTATTATTATTATTATTATTGTTATTATTATTATTATTATTATTATTATTAATATGACATTTGCAATACCTCGTTCGTATTGAACGTACTCGATTTATTCTCGAAAAAGGTTAGCAAATGTTTTTACAAATACGATGTTTATACTTTCATGATTAAAAATGGGATATTAAACGTAAAGATTAAAGCGGAAGAGAGAGAAAGAAGAAATTTGAAAAAAAAGTAAATAAGAAACAAAAACAGAAAGAAAGAAAGAGGGAGGGAGAGAGAAGAAAAGTGGAAGCATCCAACTTAGGTACCTTGCGTAGAAATGAGATATATATATATATATATATATATATATATATATATAATTATAATTATAATAATATTATTATGAATAATGATAATTGATAATTATAATAGTAATATTAATTGAATTTAATAGTAATAATAATAATAAATAATAACGATAACGATGATATGATAATATTTGACAAATTGTTATACACTAATAATT
>OU964980.1:1400278-1475278 GCA_918808275.2 Dolichovespula sylvestris
GTGAGTTAAAATTATAATATTCTGATTCGCAGTACCCCAAAGAAAGGTTCTTCTCTTTCGTGGGGAAAAAAGAAAAGAAAAAAGAAATCTATCTTGACAGGATCCAATGAGAATTAAAATCCAATATTGCATTCGTCGATGAACGATATTAATGATTATATTTCGATAGTATCGACATGAGATGGCATCTGTGGTAATTGATTGTTTTTCTATTGTATGTACTTATCGTTCGATATCTAATGTTCAAATGAGTCATTCATTACGTATAGATTAGATATACATATACACATATTATATATATTTAAAGTTGCGTGCCGTATCCAAGCGAAGTTAGCGAAATGGCAATGTTTAGGAAAAAAAAATTTTTCAGAGGGATTTCGATTAGCCGTGATATTCAATTTCGATGGTAGTAATCGCCATAAATAACAAGATATACAGCATAAGATCTGCTTTACAGATTCGCAACATTTACAATCCAGGTATTCATACGATAATTGCATTAAGATAAATGTCACGAATAATGTAAACTTAAACTAATGAAATGAAATAAAAAAGACGATGATTCACGTATTAAAGAAAATATATTTTCTGATATTTTCACAGCCTAATGATGTCGTACAAAATGTTGTTTATAGATAACGATTTTGTCGACCGTTTTCATTACGTACATTCGTAACATTTTTGTGTATATTATTTATATTCGGTCGTCGATATATGTATCTAAAAAGTTCCTTTCCTTTTGCATAAACATGCTTCATAGAAGAATATATATATATATATATATATATATATATATATATATATATATATATATATACATATTTCTATCCAAGCTAAGGGATATTTGTAAAGCTACATTTTTTTTCATATCAAAGTTTACTTCTAAGCATATATATCACAAATCCCTTGAACCGTTGAATTTGAGATCCTCATCAATTACTATCATTTTCTATTGATTTTGCAAAATATAAAACTTCATTTATTAAAGTAAATCGAAGATATATCTTATGATTTGTACAACCCTAGCAGAACACCATTTGTTACGATATCTGGAAGACTCGTATTCTTATTAACTTGGACGTAAGGGTCACGATGAAAAGTTAATACAGGATGATGTCCTAAGGAACTTGGTTGAATATGTCCCAAATCATTAGTTTGCTTTTGTCCTCTAAAAATAATTCATAGAAAAAAAGTACTATACATTTTATCTGACACATATCCTATATAAATAATCACCTTTTTTCCGTTGCACCAGATGGACGACCTTCGATACCTAAAAAATTAAGTACCTGTTGTTTCGCAACTGGGAGTTTCAACATTTTTTGAATATACGCCTCTAATGCTTCGCGTCTTTGTTCGAGTACTTTAGGTTGAGAATTCCTGACTCTTTTTGGAGGAAATGGAGCAATATTCGTGCTATTCTTCTTCAGCTATAGTAAGACATAAATAATTAAACACCTATAGAAATTAAAAATACAAACGATCTTTACGAAAAAAGAAAAGACCATAACATTTAATGATATCACGAAGGTACGTAAAAAATAATAAATTAATTAAAAAAATTATTAAATATATACTTTAATTTTATTTCACGACGTACATCATAACCACACAAACAAAAAGAAAACATAGGTATACGAAAAAAAAAGAAAAGTAAAGAAAAACATACCGTACGATGTAGCGCGCTAAATTCGCTATATCTTCTCTCGCTGAAATATCGAGTGCCACTGTCTGTCTCGAATAATTCGACACAATAAACATAGTATGGCCTACCATGCGATACCTCAACCAAACGGTATCCATTGATAAATGCTTGATACATTGCATCGCTGATTATTTTCTAATAACCTAGAAATACATTAAAGATACAATTTTTATTTGCTCAGTTAACTCGGCGAGCTTTCTCTCTTAGTTTCAATGTGTGAATGTTCAAGACATGAACATTCATTATCTTGTTACTCTCTCTCTATATAGTGTTTTTTTTTTGGTTAGATAATAAATGCATGATTCAGAAGCACAAACACTTAACGTACACATAATTATGTTTATGATAATTTTTGGAACGCTGTCGACCAATGAAAAATGCAGACGTTTAAGATTATAGGAATAATTCAAACCTTACCCGACAACACTAGCTGTTTATCTCTTTAGATAAAATGTTAGCCATACGAACGGCAAGCCATATCCAATCTGTGTAAAGTAGCTCAACAAAGAACAGTAGTATTACAATTATACGCATGCGCATTCATCGGATTCAATGGCGCGCATTATAAAAATCGTATATGATAAAAATAATTACGAAGAAGTTAATCAGAATGAAAAATTATTTCCATTTCTTTTTATAAATAAGACGAATAAGACGAATGATATAAAAACTGTTATTACATTTTATTAAAAAATGAGTATAAAACAATTAAAAAAGTTTTGCTATAGCGTAATCTCAATAAATATTCTATATTTTTCCGATTATAAATTAATCATTATAATTCTTCGCGAGAGATAGAAGGTGATGATCTTTCTGGTGGAAAGCCCCAAAAATATGTCGGATATCCTTTAACATCTCTTTCTCTTGCCACGAAAGCTGAAAAGGAGGATATGCAATTTCCAATAAAGTAATTAGCTCTTCCTAAAATAGCTAAGTCTAAATGAGAAGAAACTGGATCTGTTTGTCGAAAAACTTGCACCTGCAATCAAAATTTTAAAATGAACATAAAATAAATATTGCAAAGTAATGGAAGTTTGTTAGATAATATATTTTTACCTGCATACGTGCCAGAGAATTTGTAAGTTCTTCAATCATGTAATTATTGTCGGAGGCAACAAATATTGATCTAACATCGTTATTATTTCGAATGATACGTTTAATATGCCGTAATATCACGTCAAATGATGGTAAACACATTGCAGTCGTTGCTTTACCACGTTCATTACGATATCCTAAACACTGAGGAGCAGCAAATAGATTTGGAGTCATTGATGTATATTCGCAAGCACGAACCTATGCAAATATACCAACAATCTAACTTAGAATGTATCATATTTATCTGATGTTTATGGTATAATATATAAATAATATAATACCCAGTCAATTCCATTACGCAAATGAATTCCTATATATGCTCCTTTAGGTAAAACATTCTTCACAAATGCTTTTGCTTTCCTTTGTATCGCTTCATTCCATTCTAAGCACTTGTGTAACTCTTTATTTTCGAATTGTACAGGAAAGCTAGCTGGTGCACCTGTAAATGCTAGTATTGGCCATATTTTAGATGGGTACTTTTGTTTCCATTGAATTGCCATATCAGTATGATACACATCATAATGTAATGGACCATAAAATTCCGACTTTACAAAATCTATGTTATAAGTATCCCAAAAAGGACCAAACGGATTGCCTTCTTTGGCATTACAAGATTCACCTTTGCCACGCGGCGAATAACAAAATGCTAGAAAAGAATGTAACTTTAAAATATAGTTTTACTCGTTGTGCTTTTAACATTGAAAACTTACATACTCTTTCCCTTAGTGGCCATATCGTTGGTGCCAAATTATCCATAAAGTCATGCATCAACATTGCTTTGTGACATTCTTGTAATTTTGAAACATTGAAATAGGTATCAAAAGGAACTTGTCTCTGGATATAAGATAATAAATATTTTTAATTATACTTTTATGTTAAAAATAAGCGCAATATATGCTTAAAAACTTACAGATTTTGTTTCTCCTGTTCTATATTCAACCCATGGTGGTAAAACTAATGTACGATTTAAAGCTTTAGCAAAACCTAGTGCACCAAGAAAATGATCCGCTTGATTTCCAAATCGGCCTGACATAAAAGAGATGGCGTAATTAAGATAAATGATAATAGAAAGAAAGAACTTGTAACAAATACTTTATTAAATAAACTAAAACCTTACCCATACAAGGACAATAAAGAATATATCCATTGATATCAACGTCAAAATCTTTACAATTTACATTGAAAATCATCATTAAAAATATAATAAAATACACAATTCGAATCATTGTTGAGAAATTAAAATATCTTCACGATAAGTGTTATAAATTTGAAAAAATTTTAAATTATATTCAGTAGTATCAATCTTATCACATTAATATTCAACTTGTATCAGTCCTATATACAATCAGCTGATCGGTTGAAAGAACATGTAGAAACAGCGCCAACTAATGGGATGTGAGAATAATAATGTTGTCTATTGTTGAAAAACGCGCTCATTTTGAAAACTACATTAAAAATTATATATATTGTTAACAAATTCTTTGTTCCATTATATTTATAAACAAAACAAAAAATACCAGGGCTATTCCTAACCCTATCGTGTGAATTTCATAGTATCGCCATAAAATGTGGTATACTGTCTGCTTCTCGTGACAGCATTTCCTAAACATTTCCTACGACTTCACAAATCCTGAAATTTTAACGCAACATCTCGTTTATTTTATAGGATAGACAGATATTAATAATAAATAAATTAAGCAAGTAAATATAAGAGTTAAAGAAAACAAAACAAACATTTATCTTCAAATTTTAATTATGTAAAACAAAACATATGAAAATAATGAAATAATATCAATTCTCATTATTTTTCACGGAACACTTATTGACTTTTCGCGTAGCATAGTTTAAGAAACGTTGTTAAAAAAAAAAAAAAATTCAAAGAAAATATAATTTTTGTACAAACTATTTATTATTTATAATTTAAAGAACAAAAGGATAAGTTCAAAGACAAGATAAATTCAGTATTCGAATAATTCCCATCTAATTTACAAGAAAAAAATCGCGAATTCGGAGATTTAAAAAATTATGAAATTTTGCGTACATACGTAGAGAATATATAGACAATTTATTATATACAATCATATTTATATGTGTGATATGGATACTATACAGCTAATAAAATGAAATTGCTTAGACGTTTGTTAATAACGTAAAATCTCATTAGACATATTAGAATAAAAATTGCATTCGATGTTGTATAATAAAAAGTTGTATAATCAGTTACTATATACTATACTATAGTTATAATATACTGTACAGTTATACCATACTATCGTTTTTATGGAATTTTTTATTGTCAAAGAAACAAAGTGATAATTTTGATTTGTGCGTACAACAATCTTTGTTTCAACTGTAGAAATGTTTATATAATAGCGTCCACATCTGGAAAGTTAGAAGAATTGTTTATTAATCTCAGTGTGTTTTATTATTGAACTTATGAACTGTCAATCTACATTACAAAATAGTATAATATTTAATCAGCATATTGAAATATTCACAATACCGAAGAAAACTACAGGAATTATACAACTGCTTGATATAAATGATTTCTGTTAATGGAAAACTTCGTAGACAAATTTTCCGATCTTGTGGTATTGTTTAATTATGACGTTGATCTACATGCACAGAATAATTTAATTAAATTACAGATTCTTATTTATAATCTACATTCGTCAATGAAGTATTACGAAGTATTTGCTTATGCATGATATAAAAGTGGATATATCAATGGAAGATCAAATAAATTCGAAAGTCCAATAAATTTCGCTTTTTCACGATAAGATTTCGTACATTCGTCTCGTTGTTCCATATACAGCAATCATACTATCATATGATGCGTGTGATGTAACAAATTTCTATGTTTCAAACATTTTTTTGAAGTGTTTTATTACCATGAAGAATAATTCGTAATATTCACATTATATGTTTTTAAAGTTATTTAGCTATACTTGAATTGCTTATTAAACTGCTGCGGCATTATTCTCACCTGCTTTGTGAGAACATAAAAGAAAAGTTCGATAATTGTGTTATAAATAAAAAGTTTTAATAAGTTATTTCTAATAGTTCTGTTCCTTTCCTTTATTTCCATCTAGTATACCTACTACTGTGTAATGACTGACAGAAGTATATAATATAAATTATATTACATTTGTAAATGTTAAAACATTGCTCGTTATGTGGTATGTGTATGATACAATAAGACTTAAAAGTTCTTGGATTGTCAAGGGGTACAATTCATCAATACTTGTATTAAAAAAAAAAAAAAGAGATTTAATCTATCAATTAAGATTTTATTGAAAAATTGAATAACATTAATAATTGAGTAACATTTTTGTTTATAATTTTTTTCTCGTTATATAAACAATTGATAAATGTTTTACTGATTAAAAGAAATCACTTTTGTCAAGACATTTTTTCTCTCTTACAGTTTGCGAGTTACAATATAAAATCGTGAAATAGTCAAATTTTCAGGGGTCAATTTTATCTCCTTAGAATAAATTTGGAGAGAAAAGAAAGTGTGTATAATACATACCTATATATGCTGTACATATCCCTAAAGTTTCATAATTTTTTGAATTTCCAGATTGGGAATCTTCCCTTATTAATAATTGACTCAAATGAGTGATCGATTATACTTAACAAAAATTACAAGTAGTTTTATGAAATTGACTATTTATGTCAATTTTATCTTCAGATTATTGTATTGAGCACATTTTTATGTACCATATTTTTTGAAATCAATATCAACTTAAGAGAATAACAAAATAACATTATAGGATGCAAAACATTTATTTAAGATTTGATTTCAAATTAGGTCAATTCTGTACATACACAACAGCTACAAGTATCCTCCTATACTGTATAATAAATTTACAGTTTTATCTCTTTTTTTTTCATGTACAAGAGTACCATTGAGTACATAATACATGCATAATATGTAATAAACTATATAAGGATCTTTTGAGAGACGTTAAAATAACGATCCTTAGTTTTAGGGTTCTATTACAATCATTTTGTTTAAACAGAATAAACATAGTATTTCTATAAAAATATATCTTTAAGTAAAAATCAAACGCAAGTCTCTTTTCCAATTCAACCACTTTAGCTAGTTTACAAGAAGACATTATACACCTTTTCTTTTTTCTTTAATTTTTTTTTCCTTTTTTAATCTTTCCATACTTTTTATTTGGACAAAAAAGTGCTATTTGATTTCTTGCGACATACTTGCGATCTCGAACATGTTAAGGCATGTATTAACAAAAGCATGTAATTAATTGGCATTACAAAAGTACATTATAGAGATGATATATAATTATATTTTTCATTTCACATATCAGTAAATTTAAACAGACATGTACTGTTATATATGAGCATGTATGAATCTCTAGCTTTATTACTACATCGTTAACAATATGTTAGATGTGTAATAGCTGGCAATGAGATTGAATGAAAAAATTCTTAAAATTAATTATGGCAAGTCAAGTATTAAATAAATATGCATGATTCTACGGAATGAGAAAACAATTAATAAAAAGATTTTTAATATTGATACATCATTTTGGTAGAATCTTAAAATTGTTTATGAAATTGTTAAATTTACATTCATACAAGCTCGTATTTCAACAGTATATAATTAGCCTCATCGTCCTATTTGTTTTAAACATATGTATAAATAGGTCGATTTAAGGCATCAAAAAATAATTTGGAAACAATATCATTAATGATTTTATATAACTTAAGTATTGGTCGAACCATCGTAATCTAATGCAAGTCCTAACACAAATATATTTTTATATTACTACAATAATAAAATTTTATTTATTTAAAATCTTTTATGTGACAGCAGACATATATCATATTTGCTATGAGCTTTTTCTTAACTCAGAGCAGCCCAGTTACGTGATAAGAAGAATGTAGTGTAACTTTTGGGCTAGTTAGGACTTGTATTGGTTTTGATAGTTCAAAACAGATCCTTAAATTACTCATAAAACACATAATGTTTCTTTATATCAAATAGTATCATGTCTTCTACCAAATGAATTTTGTGCATTAAGTATTTAATAATATTATATTCCTACTTGTTGAATAAAAACTGTTATAGCAATGGTCATAACATAATTCATAACATGAAAGCAAGTTTGTAGTCTGAGGAAAATGATCATATATAAATGAATGATCGCTTGTCATTGACATGAGATACAGGTGTTTCCATTCAAATATATAAGTATTAATTCTTATGTTCATAATGTACATGTGAAGAAAGTTCCTAATGCAAAGATGAATGAAAATTCTTGTAATATTTAGGTATGAACTAAATTCATACTTAAATACGAACATATATATATACATATATATATATATATATATGCATGTTTGTATCTATGTGTATATTATATATATATGTATATTATATATATATGTATATATATATATATGTATATATATATGTATATATATATATGTATATATATGTATATATATATATATATATATACACATATATATGTATGTATATATATATGTGATAAAGCGAAGCTCGAAGTAAGAGCTATTCATTCAGCATCTGTGAAATATTCAAATTTCAAATTTGAAATTTGTCATATACACAGATATAAATTTTGCAAGTATATATTACAATGAAATCATATTTATCATCTATCTCTATGCTTAAAAAGAGTAGTACTGCAATACAGTGCTTTTCTACATTATTAGTTCTTGTTTACATGCTTTCACGATTCTATTGAATTAACTACCTCTTTACAACTCTGTTATTAAAATTATAAAATAACAAGATTATTTTTTTTGTAAGTTTTTCAAATATTTTTTTGCAAAATGATGCAATATCATATTATGGGAGCGAAAAGCAAAACTTTTCCGCATCCAATTACAAAATATATGAAGGCATTCACTCATCAGCATTCCATTATGTACAAGCTAGACGTACATAAGGTAAGATTGTATTAATGTATACTGCAATAAAAAGTAATCAACTTACATCGTGTACTAAAGGCCATGTCATTATATAGTTTACATTTTAGATTCTTATAGTATTGTAAATTCATTACGATGTAAATTGTAACTTCACTGTATTAAAGTGATTACAAATTTCGTATCTAATAACATTTGCTTAAAAAAAAAAAAAAAAAAAAAAAAAAAAAAAAAAAAAAAAAAAAAAAAAAAAAAAAAAAAAAAAAAAAACCATTCCCTACATTGACAAGGCTTTAACCATTGTTGCAACTACAGCAATTTCAACATTATCACATGTTTATGCTTTTGGAACTTACGGAAGTTGAATTTAGTCTCTTAATATAGTAATCATTGTAAAAAGGCTATACTTTTTCTTACATGTATACAAACTTACGCAATGATTGCATATGTCTTTATTTCCATGATAATATTCAAAGTAACCAATGGAGATGCTTCGGTTGGTTATATTTTTTGCTGTATTTAAATAATTTTATAGGTATCTTTTTAACTTTAAAAGGAGTCTAAATTTATAATATATTTTAGCTTTATAAACTGAATTATAATTCGAAACGTACATTTATTTATACGTAATGCTTCATGCATTTAATAAGTTGTTTTTAAGAAAATACATTTTATTAACGTGTGATAAGTTTTGCAAGAGCTGAGCGTCTAACTCCTATTTTGACTACATATATTAATAACACTGAAAGTTTTGTGATATTGTAATGATACATAATGCTGACAAAAATATATTTTAAACTAAGCCAAAAGGTGGCCTATAATCTTAACAAGAAAGATTGGTATCTTTATAATCTTTCAATCGATACAAGTACAATTATCATTGGCCTTAAATTTTGCTCTAGTAATATATATCATATGCATAAATTAAATATGAAATTCGTCACTTTATATATGTAAAAAAAAAATATATAAAATGAACAGTAATTACTTTATGATTCAAATTTATAAAATATACTGATATGCAATTATATTGAATCGTAATACAAATAAGTTCGGTTATATTCACTTATAATTAAAACATGTTTATATATTTGCAACTGAACTTATTTGTTACAACTTAATAAATTATTAAATGTTATACCAATGATATTAGTACTTGTGGTTTCATATTACTTATTATTTGAATAAATCACAAAATATTTGTTGTTATAAATAATATAGAATGATTACTATAGGAAGATAGGGTGTGCAATGTGGATCACACTAGATACCAGTTTTACATGTAGCTTTTTGACAGAAAAGAAGAAACTAGTAGCAGAAATAGAAATCATAGAAGTTGAAGTTATATTATTTGCTATTCTTATTATAGTTCAGTTGAAATATTACAAAAATTACAACAATACCTTCTCTTGCAATTATTGAACAAAGTTACATGCAGTATAAAGATACAAAATTCAAAATTATTAGATCAAAATCTAAGATAAAGGTTAAATTGTTCTATCGCTTAATATTTCTCATATAAAATTATTTTCTATCATGTAAAACTATAGTACCCAGTATATTTCGAATATATTCATAGGTAATGGATACCTTAATAAGATTACTAACTAGAATACTAAAATATTTTGCGAGTCTATATTACTTTTTGCATTTTGAAAAACAAACTTTTAAAAAATCGTCAAAAACAAGTAATATCACACTATCGTGAAGAATTGGCATCAGTTAACAAAAGTTCTAACACTCTATACCTGTCAATTTTTAAACTGGAAATCCGACTTAAATGTTGATTAAGAGTACTTGCAGAAACTGGTTGACAAGGAGCTACACAAGGTGATGTATCACCAATTAGTTCAACAAGAGTTATTATAAAATTGGACCAATCAGAGGATAAAGTTTCATTTGTAGGATATAACTTCTCTGCACATTCCAAAAGTGCGGCTAATACAGATACACCAAACTAAAAAATAATGGAAAATTTAATTTCCGAGTTCACTGTCGTACAAAAATGTTGATTCTAAAAATATAAAGAAATGATCTTTCATTTACCTTGTTTACTAGAGCGAAAACTAAACTATTATTTTTCACAGGTTGAGTAGCAGATTCGGATAATGCTCTTGTAAGTCGTAGTATTGTATTAAAATTCTGTACAGTGTCTAACCACCTTCGAAACTCGGCATAAAAATTTGTCAATAAATGTGTGTCTCTACGACCTATAATTGCTAAACTTCTCAGTATACAGGTCCATAAATTTTCCAATTGGCAACTGTATTCGATTACATTTAAAAGAGGTAAAAATCTCAATAGCAATGTCTATAATAAAATAAAATATAATCTTTTAATAACAAACTAAATTTAATATAAACGCGTAATAATATTATAAATTGTTATAACACTTACCTTTCCTTTACGAATACTAAGCATACTAGCTATTTTGTCATCTTGTATTAGCTGAGAAATAGACGTTAACATCATGCAAATTAGTTCAGCACCTGTTTTTTTAACAATGTTTGTTTCTGTTTCATTTTCCTGTTGTTGTTGTTCCGAAAGCATAGCTAAAGGATTATTTAAATCTTCAATTTTCAACAGTATTGTATACATCTGTAAATTGAAAAATGCAATAATAAAAGATAGTTAATCTTTTGAGAAATCTTTTAATTCAAAATAAAATAATAATGCATACCCTTTCAATTTCAAGAAACAATTGTCTCGTTTTCTTGGTGTCTTTTTGTTGAGAATGCAGAGTTGAATGTGGATCACTATTGGGAACAACATCCATATCGATAATTTTACGAGGCGCAGTAACACTACTAAATTGCAGCTTCCCTAATGAATTCTCAAATTGTGCTGGGATATACACAACTTTTGATGCAACATGTTGAGGTTGTTCACGATTTCTAAAAATAAAAAAAAGGATTAAATGATGGGTAATTGAAATAAAAAAATATACATTTAAAATATATGTAAACTTATAAATATATAACATTTCTTACTGTCTTGGATCGTACCTAGAATCTTTTTGAAATCCATTGTTATTATTATGTTTTTTATCTTTCTGGTCTTGGTTTGCAGTTAGTTTATTTTGTCTATCACAAAATACTGTATAATAGTAATCATCAACATATGGTTGGCTTGTATTTAATTGTAGCAATTGAATATTGATTAACCATTGTTTTTCCCTGCTACTCATAAGACCAGCATACTCGTCATATTCTCCAGAATTATTTGAACCATTTATTCCTTGAGGATGATTGTGATTTTGATAATGATAATATCTTTGATTATTTCTATCGTGATTACGATGAAGATACTGATTATTCTTAAAAAATGGCTGATGATTCCCTTGTTGTTCATTGGAATAAAATAATCTATTCTGATTTCTTTGATTCCCAGGATGTGGAAAAGAAAGTTGTTGGTGACCAGCTTGATTACTAGAAAATGGTGGCATCATTGGATGATCTTGACGAAGGAACTGTGGAGGTCCTAAATTAGGATGAGGTGGATGCTGTAAAAATAATATTAATGTTGAAAATATCTTTTCTCTCTAATTCTTTCTAGTTTCTTATAAATTGAGAGTTTAAATTCTACATACATGAAAATTGCTAGTAAATGGTCCATGAATTGGCTGTCTTTGTGTTCCTTGTGGTAGCATAACATGTGGTGGTAGAGGATACCGCAATACATTAGCAGGCTGATCTAAAAAAAAAATATTGATTTAAAACTGTTCAAGAAATATTTTTATTTCTATTTAATAATTAAAAGTAATTTAATAATTTAAAAAGTTTTCCTTGTATTTAATAATACTTACTAGATAATAATCTAGGATGTTGCATGAATTGTGAATGCGGTAATCTTAAATTTGGTGGCATGACCATGGGATGTGGACCAGGTAGACCTAATCCTGGTGGAAATCGAGGAGTAGGTAGGCCATTGATTTGAAGCTTGTCATTTAATGACAGAGCATCAAAAATAAGTGACCCTTCTGGCTTTTGTTGTTGCAGTTGAGATGGTTTTGTAAGACCAGGCGGGGGTCTATTAGCAATAAGACCCCGTTCCAGTTCTTCCACTGTACATACATTTTTTAAGGTACTTGCTAAAGAAGGGGGTGGTTTAGGTTTGGGTAATGGTATATTAGGACTATCCCATACACCTGGTTTAGGTACAATTCCTTCTTTTTCATCTAACACTAAATGCGATAAACTATCTTCGATGTTGACACTGATACCATTCTGCGAACAAAATTCAAAAATATACTTTTCTGTATGTAATGCATTAGTTTCAATAAATAACTAGCTATAATAATAACCTTTTTATCAGAAGCATTTTTATGCTGCGACCTACTAGACTCTGTAATTTCTGCGAGTTTCTCATGATCTTTTTCCCAATCTCCAATAGTGGCTTCAGAACCAAAGGTTTCATCATTTAATGCATCGTATTCCTCCTCGCCAAAATCATCCTCCTCCAATGGACAATCAAGCCCATCTTCGATACCATCCTAATTTAATAAACATACAACAATTTTTTAATACCTATCCAATGTATGCTAAAAACAAAATATATAAAATAATCCCTGTATATTACCGTGTAAAGTAAATTATATTGGGTAATAAATTCATAGAAATATATAAATATGTGTTTATATATATACATATATAGAAAAAAATAAGGGTGTGTATCAATTAAAAATAAAATCTAAAATTATTATCTTTCGAATAATCGATGTTAATGACCTTTTGGACGAATGAAACGGAAGTGAGGTTAAGGGATATATCTCTTTGATCATTTACGAAACGAAATCGTGCGAACTTTTTTCGAAATTCATAGCGCGTAAAAATGCCCAATAATAAAAAGTTGCGTTCCAACGTAATAAATTAAAATCGTAAAAACGTGAATTAAATCTTTAGTTAAAATAATAAATGGACTATATAGAGATTGAATAAAAAAATAATACATTTCTACCGCGACGCGCCTGTTTATTAAAAAAGATTAAGCACGCACTACCGGTTATGTATCATTCATCTATCATATGCAAATAATATATATTTTGAATGAAATTATTAGAATTAATTGTACTTACTAAGAGCGTTGTGTCGAAACCGAAAAAAGAGTCTGCCATTTGTTGAAATTAAATGTACAAAATGACATGTTCTGATGAAACGTCAAGTGCACTGAGAGGCATCAGCTGTCATGGCGGCTATGTTATAAACTTAAACGAATATATTCTAGATGGCGCTTTTACTATAGAGGTGCATACCAACTCACTCAAATTGATCTATGAAATAAAAATACTAAACAGGAGATTGGACAAAATATTTATCGTTCTGAACTAAAAGGGGAATTTTTGTTGTTGTAATTGTTCATTTAGTTCACACCGAGTTTAAAAGATTTCTAGGTTATATGGGATATATGAGATATGGTACTATATAAAGTAATACTGTTATAAAGTAATTCTATTGAATGAAATAGTATAATAAAAAATAAATTATGTTTTATAATCGACCACTTTGAAATAAAAATATTGTAAAATAAAAAAATAAATATTATATAAATATAAATATATATATATATATATATATATATATATATGAAATATTATAATGTATTTTGTGTATAAAAATTCTTGTTAATTGTTTCCGCATTATATGGAAATATCCAATCAGATCAATTTTCGAGAAAATTTTTATGAAATGTAAATAGGAATTTTATAATATGAGGTTTAAAAAGGTGATAGAATTTCTTTAAAATATTCCCTATTTAGATAAAAATAAGAAGATTTAATAAAATAAAGATTGTATTTATGTTTATATTAAAAATTCACTTTTATGTTTATTACCGATACATAATATAATTTGCTATAGTTATATAGTAACATAAGTATATATATATATATATATATATATATATATATATATATATATATATATATAATATACATCTTATTTGTATAATAATACGTATCCTTTTTAATGAAACTTATGGGTTTAAATTAAATGCTTTTTTAATACGCAAGGGAATTTATTTAATTTAATACATTCTTCAAACAAAAAATTAGTATTTACCGAAAAGTACATGTTTTATAAGAGCATTTCTTTTTTATCTGATTTTTTTAGTCCACTCTGATTCATTTCGTCTAATCGTCAACATAGAGAAGATATTGTGTCATATTATTGAATTATAGTATTCTAAATAACGAAAAAAACAAAATTAAAAAATCATTCTATTTTCAGCAAAATGTAATCGATCGATGTACTTCCACAGTAACAACAGATCAACGTAATCGTATCATCCAGTACCTAAACCTATGTAATCATAGAAACAATTGCATGGAAACAATTGTATGTCGCAATAACTATTCGTTATAAAAATTAAAAAAAAAAATAAAAAGAAATAAAAGAAAAGTATCATGTTTGTTTTAAAATTTATGTAAAAATTTCAATCATTTTTATTTATTTCTAGTTTTTTAAGATTATGTTTTTAGATGCTGAGTTAGACTGAGAAAGAATACAGTGATCTAATGTTTGCCTCCTTGTCTTCTAGAGTCCTACAATTATTTAACGGTGGACACATGTAGTCCGTTCTATGTATCGATGGAATATTCCTTGGAATTGACAGCTATCTTCTCTTTGTTATTATATGTACCAAGCTAATAGAAGTACGGCTTGTTCTTCTGAGACCTGTATCATTTCCTTATATAGAAATTTAGGGCACGAACGCTTCAAAATCGATTGTCATGGCCCGTATAATAAGTCAAGAAACTTACGATGAAGCTGTTAACGAAAATATCGAAATATTTTCTATGTCACCCGAGGAAGCTATAGAAGAAACCGTAAAGCAATTTAACTCACAGGTATTTAACTTTGTTTTTTTATTATCTTAAAACTGATACGATCAACAAAGAGTTCCCCCCTTTCGTTCTTAATTATTTTCATATTTGTTATAGAAATCATTTGATTTTTAATTGATAAATCTTGATCGATGTCAATTTTGAAGCAATGAATTTATAAAATCATTACGACATTATAATTAGAGTATCATATAGTTTATTTTAATTTTCTATTTTACTTTATATACGTTACATAATAACAAGCTCTTTCGTAATACAATGTTCTTTTTTCTTTTATAGGGAGTAGATCTAAGCAATATCATTAAAGATTTAATTATAACGCAAGATCATGACTTAATATTGACTTACCTAGATCAGCTTAGATCTGCTCTAGCCAAAAAACATTATGAAAAAATTCCTCATGTGCTGGATAAACTTTCTGTCAAATTAGATAAGGACATTGCACGTAGAGTATATGCTGGAAAACGAGGTTGTTATGGTATTTTACTTAGCATTATGAAAGATTGCAAATATGACACTTTGATACTTAAATCTGCACTAGAGACCATTACCTCGTTAATGACTGGTAATCCAGATTTATTGGATGACAAAGGTGTTTCTATTCAAATGGAGTATGTAAAATATTTTATCTAACGCATTGTATTAGCTTACATCAATTATCTAATATTTATAACAAAAAAAGATATTCTTTTATTTTGTAGAATCTTGGATAAACAGGAGGACAAACTGGTGCTACAATGTTTATTACGTTGGATAAGAGCATGCTGTATAAAACACGAAGCAAACAGACAAAACATATTTAATGCTGATATTTTTAATAGACTTAAAAAGATATTAACTCGTGACGATGCGACAGCATCAGAAGTACGAGATGCATGCTCCGTAATTAGAGCACTTGTATTAGACGATGATATAAGACATGAATATGGAAAAGCACACGAACATGCGACAGTTATAGCAAGGGGTGCATTGGATGTACTTACTGGTTTATTGTCCAGTAAATATATTGTTAATTTTTCATTTCTTTTTTATTCTTGTGTCTATATTTAAGAGTCACTTTTTGTTATGATATTTTTCTTGAATTTGATTTAATGTTAATTAAGCAAGTACTTCTATGCGAATTATATAGATATTTAAAAATACTTCTGCATGTAAAAGGTACATGCGTTTCTTCGTTTGTCTCATATAGAATTCAAAAATGAGAAAGCTGTAATGGGTGACCTGATGATCACACTGGCTTCGTTAATTGTTAGAAATGAATTTTGTCAGGACGTAACAGATGCGGGTGGTTTAAAATTTGTTCTGGACATTATCATTAATTATCCTGATTCGGAAAAATTAAATTGGCAAGCTTTGAAATTATTAAAAGCTCTTGCGGGCAATGACAATGTGAAATCGCACATAGTGACTGCAGGAGGTGCACCTTTGATTGTTTCTGTGATTATCAGATTCAAGGTAAGTGCCTTTGATTCAATAAAACTTTGTTTTGAGAGTGATATTAATTATTAGTAATCATTATACTTGTTATTAAATTTGTAGAAATTTGAAGGCATTGTTGTCGCTGGACTTGCATGCATCTCTGCGTTAACATTAAGAAGTCCATCGAATGCAGGAGTATTTTATGATTGTGGAGCACCAAGAATAATCATTGATTGTATGAAGTCATATCTTAAAAACTTAAACGTTATAAAGCAAGCAGCTTGGGCAATAAGAAATATGTCAGTAAGGAACAAGTTGGAATGCAAAGAATTTATTGCTTATGGCGTTGAGGAAATATTAAATAATGCTCTAAAGATACATGGAATTAAAGGAGAAAACGATATAAAAGCTGCTTTAAGAGACTTAGGATTGAAGGTCGAATTGAAAGAGAGGTGGACTGGCAAGGGTGCCAAATTGAATAGTGAAGCAGATAAACGAGCTTCATGCGAATGATAATGTCTTTGAAGAAATTTTCAAAAGGTTGCAATTAAATAACAATTGAGATTATTACATTTGTTCAAACTTATATCTACTAACAATAGTATTTATGTGACTGACTTGGAGATTTGAACATTTTGCATTTATGTAATTTTTATGTCAATTCTATCTTCTGTATATTTTATCTTGTTTAACACATCTTTTTAACACTTGAACGCGATTTGTATATTATATTAATATATAATACATTTTTATATTTATTATACGAAGTGTTATGTAAAAACCTTTGGAAATCTAAAAAAAGAAATGGTTGATAGCGTTTTAAAAAGTATGTTAAGTGGACTTGGCCAATTACGAATATTTGTTATCACGTATAATGATAAAACTTTCTAAAAGTAATTTCATTTTTAAATCTACAAAGGAGTACACGAATTCATGCCAAACACACGAACTAAACTTTTAAATGTACAGCTAATACCGATCTTATTGTGTGTCAGTCTGATACTCTCCTTTTAATCCCTTGCATAATCCCTTTGTATGTTGATCATTATAACGATTCCCAGAGTGTAGAGAAAAACTTGATTTTGTTAAAATTAAACAAACGATGTACAAAGTAAATGATGTATTTCTTCGCGAATATGATGAAGAATACGATAACGATTTAAGGTATACTACATTATGATGAATGATAGTGAAAAATCATTATCATCGCATCAGTTTTAATCGTATTCCGTTCTTAGACGGGACTAAAATCTCTTCGCGAATACGATGCTTTCGTTCGACTATGTATATTCAATCGCGAGAATATACATATTTATAGTTACATAACAGGGTCAGAAATAGACACAACGTAGATTCGTACGTTCTACGAGTAACGAGACGGTAACGTCTGTGTTTTTGTGTGTTAAAACGTCAATGAAACTTTATTAATTATTCCAAAAATTTTAACCTTCACTATCATCCTATTTCTTTTTCTTTTAACATGTTTCCTTATTGTTTCAGGAATCTTTTGAGTACAGTGGAAAATTAATAGTAGAAATCATATTGATATCTCATTACTCGCAATAGTTTTCATTATATTTCCTCTGTCTCTATACGCATAGAGACACGACGGGTTGCAATCATTAAGGCGCAGAACAATCGAAAATTATATTCATCAAATATTACGAATGTATATTTGTATACCAATCTGTACTTACCAAATAAATTATTTCCAGTTAAGTTTTTCAAGTATAAAGGATAATTAACAAAATAATTAACGGAATGCTGACGTTTCTCAAAAGTAAATTGTTATTATATTCTAACAATCGGAATTATTTTTATATTTCTATCACAAAACTTTTACAATTCTTTCTAATGGCCGATTGATCGTACAAACAAAAAAAAAAGATAAAAAAATAAATGTTAAATAAAATTATTGATAGGTCTTACGTGCTATGCACAATGAACATCAATCACGTTATTTACTTTTTTTTTTTTTTAAAGGGATGTTCGTGGGACAAAAGCTAAGTATCACTAATGTATTGCTTCATTTGTAGTATACTGGCATCTACAATGAGACTTATCATCGATTGATCATATTTATATTTAATATGATCCTAATAATCATGCTTTCGTGCAACAACATTTTGTCATCCATAAAAGAAGCGAAACTTCTTTAACAAGATTTTACATATCAAAATTTGTTAATAACTCTACGATATGTTTCGAGGTATATATATATATATATATATATAGATTCGATGTCGGATGATGTAAATTCGAAGATCTTTCGCTTCGGTAAAATGGTATATATATATATATATCTATATATATATATACCATTATACACAGGATGTCCTCAAATTAATAGTTTCTTAAAGAGAGCCCTATTTTTTTCTAGGACACCCTGTATATACACGTGAGAAGAAATTCGAACGATCTATCATCAATACGATTTTCGATTATAATCGATTGTAAAGAATCTATAACAATGAAATTATTTTTGTGCTCACCAATTTAGCAAACATTCATTAATTGGTTAATTATGAAGGAACGAACATAGTCAGATCTCATTCTAATTTTTTATCGAGGTGAAATATTTGTCATTATATGCAGCCTATCGCGAGCGTGACAGCTAGAAATATGGCTAAGTTTAAGTTACAATATAACTACTTGATAAAATCGTGTGTGTGTGTGTGTGTGTGTGTAGACACATATACATACACACGCACACACACGATATATATATAGAATATAAATAAAATATGCGCGATACCTTTTTCTCAAACAACAGTCTTTATAAACGAACTTGATTCGTTCGTCTTTCTATCTCAATACTTTTTCATTAAATACGAATTACGAGATACAAATGGCCTAAGAGAGGAAAAGGAGAATGATGATATAGTAAGGGTTACGAACCTGCTCGAATTATACGATATCAATTATCGATACGATTCTTTTCCATTTTTCAATTATCATTAAATAGTACGAGACTAGTCTCGACAACGGCAACAAGAGTGTTTGTAGTATTTCCTGTGACATAGTCCACTCTTGACCACCAAATCGCAATCTGGATACTTGTCGACGCATTCGGATGATTCTAAAACTTCTATGCATAATATGCATAAAATGATAAAAATAATTGCTCAAGATAATAAATTTATATATATATATATATATATATATATATATATATATATTTATTATTATTATATATATTTATATTATATTATATATATTTATATTGTTATATATAAATTTATACATATAATTTATACATTTATATGTATACAGAGTAGAACACGTAACTGGAACCATTTTCATTACTCCGTAAGTAACGATTATTGTGAAAAATTTGTCAAATGAAAGTTAAATGGCTTCGAGGAGAGTCCATAGTTCTGTTATTTTTTTTGTAGGTAGAATCATGTTACTTTTTTTTTTAATGGAATCATGCTTAGATATATATATGCTTATATTATTATTATTATTATTATTATTATTATATATATATATATATATATATATATATATATATATACATTAAATTTTAGTAAATGTGTATATGGTTTCTTAATAATATAGAAATTAACATATTTCCTAAACTAATAGTTTTTCAATAAATACTTTTTTATATATAATTACGAGGTGGATCAACGAGTATAATAAAAAATATATGATTTCATTAAAAAAAGGAACTTGACCTTCGAATAGACCTCGACGCATCATTATCCTTATAGAAAGATTAATTACATCAAATTATCTGCTGTTAAAAATTATTAAATTTTTATTTTAAACATTTTGCATTAAAATCATTACTTACATAGTAATCGAAATGATTTTAGTCATGTGCTTCCACCCTGCATATATATATATATATATATATATATATATATATAATTTTCTTAATTATGTGATAATACATTAAATGTTTGTGTATGTATAAAGAATAAGTGAAGTATTTGGATTCTGTTATTACTTACTTTTTGGTGGTTTATTTAGTAACGTGATGTCCTTTTTACATGGATCCACGTTGCATCGTTGCATTTCGTTCGGTTTAGTAAACTCTTTGCAATTTGTGCTACTAATACCTTCGAGGATGCAACGTACTAATCTTTTTTGCACGCCACTGCCGCATGTGACTGAACACTAAGAGAAATAAATTAAATATTTTTTTAAACAAATGATTATATAGTCTTATTGTTATCAATTATATTTAAATATACTTAATGGTTTTAAATATGTTATATTATTCTTAAGTATATTGGATGTTATTAATTATAAATTTAATATTATTAATCTATTTTAAATTTATAATCATATATTAATCAAATTATTATGTTGTTATTACGTATACTTAATATAAATTAATTTAATAAATTATACTTAAAATATACTTAATAAATTAACTCTTTTAATATAAAGTATATATATATATATATATGAAATTATGTTAAAAAGATTATTATGTTATAATTAAATATTCTCTCTTATATTATTATTATTAGTAATACTTCATATATATTATTAAGTATTATCATTAATATATATATATATATATATATATATATATATATATTATCATTAATATATATTATTAACATTAAATATACTTAATAATAATATAATTATATCGTAATTGTTATTAATGTTATTAAGTATATAATCATTTTACCTGGGACCAATCGGAAATATACCATTCCGCAGAACAAGGCGGTGCCTCGCAAGCTTGTTCGCTTCTTGGCTTCGTGCCATTACAGTTTTTCACTGCCAGCACAGTGTATTCTTCATCATCTCTTTTCATTGTCTTTGAGATGCACACCACGTCTCGATACTGTATACCAATTCCGCAAGATACGGAACACTGAAAATAACGAAAAATTTTACATTACTAACTAACAGATTTGGGAGTCATTGATTATTAGGTATTAGAGAAAGATAGAAGTAAAAAAAGAATTAATAAGTAAAAGGAAGATAAATTATTTGATGTTGTTATTATTATACGTATGGTTGCAACATGCAATGGAAGGAATTAAAAGTATGTAGCCGACAGATAATATCTTTTACTAACGGAAGTCCATGGGCCGGTGAACCATTTAGCGTCGTCGCAATTCATTCCACTTCCGAAACATTGCCTCTCTGTTTCCGGTTTCTCTTTGGGATCACAAAATAATTCACTTCCCTCGGAACAAGCCACACGTCTACTTTCAATTCCTTTACCGCATTCCGTGGAACACTGAAATTCATTAAATTCGATTTTGATGCTAAAGTAAATTAAAAAAATTAAATAATTATTACTATAGTATAAATAAATTCTGAAATAATTAGAATTATTTCTTATCATATTATTCGATCAATTATATAATTTTATTTCTAAATAATTATATAATAATTTGACACACATATGTACGTAATTTAATATATAATTAATAATATAATATAATATAATATAACATAATATAATATAATATAATATAATTAAATTATATAATAAATAATATATAAATTAAAATATTATAATTATTAATATATAATATAATTTAATTTTTATAAATAATTGTATCGTTATTTGAATTTACAGAATCGTAGTTCTCTCTCACCGTAGGTGACCAAGCAGAATATAACCATGGAGCACGTTGTTCAGAGCTTCTTTCATTTTTATTACTGACTAAACACGATGGATTGTCACACTCTTCTCGAGATGAAGGTTTGTTTGACAATGGACATGCTTCACCGGATGTTATGCAGGTGACTGTTCGAGTCTTAAATCCTTTTCCACAACTAGTTGAACACTAAATTGTAAAATTTATTGTAAACATATTTTAAATACGAAAAATGACAATAAAGATTCAATAAACTTCACAACCATTTAAATATTTTATACGAATCATGGGATTAGGTCACGTAACAAACTTTGATTTTTAAATTGCAAATTTTAAATAAAATGATGATATATATATATATATATAATAAAAATAAAAACTAAAATAAAGTATTAGATATAGAATTGATCATACATCATAATTATTATTATTATTAAAGATTTGTAACAAATAATTTGACAAAGATTTAAAGTTTTCAAAATAAATAAATCTTATTTATAATTGCATTTAATATAAAAGTTATTAAAAGGATAAAGATCAAAAATAAATAAATAAAACGAAAGTATTATAAAATTGATCATTATTATCTTGGACATTATCGTTTATCGTTCACCATCTCTTACTTACTGGACCCCAAGCTCCAACATTCCATTTCTGCGTCGATTGTGAATAAGTTTGAGCCGTCGACGATGAAGATATTGATACTGACAATGGCTCCATATGTCTCAGCTCAGGTGTATTCGTAATCGGACAGGCTGGCTTCGAACAAAGTTCTACGGTCTTTAAATCGGGTGGTTGAACGCAAGCACCTAACGCAACACGCATCGTCAATCTCGAATTTAATTCTTGCACGCATTCGAGTTTTCTCGTTCGTCTGCCAACGCCACAGCTGACTGAACATTCGCTCCAATTTTCTGCTCTCCATCTGACGCGAAGTAATAATCATTTAAAGGACATGAAAAGAAAAAAAAAAATTTTTTTTTTCCTTATAATTAAACAATTTTATATTCATTGATGAAAAATTTACCTGGCTGGACAGGGCTGCTCGTTACATCGCGTCACTTTTGAAGCAACAGGCTTTTCCGAATTACGACAACGTTTTTCGTGTGCTATTGCTTCGTTATCCTCACGCACACACGTCCAAATTGACGTTTGTATGCCTAAAACGTTCGAAAGATTCTCTTTATTCATACCCTCGTTACGATCAATTGTCTATCTCCGTTTAACACATATAATAATAAAAGTAACAAGTATCGGCGTTTCCCTTCTCTCTGTTTCCTCTTTCAAATGTCACTTTACAAGACAATTTCATTTCCGGATCGAGAAATTACGAAGGCAGTGATTATTTTTTTCTTTTCCTTAGGTACCCTCATCGTGTCAATCTAAATTTAAGCAATTCGTTCTAGCCTCCTTCCATGAGGTAATTCTACATCAATTAATATGTTACCCTAATCGATATGATTAAATATTTTATATATTCTATTGCTTCGTGATGAAACAATAAATATTTAGATTATTATTAATAATAATCGCTTATATTATTATTATTCGTTAATTTTCTATAATTATTACGAATGTTCACGCCTGAAAATAGGCACTATTTCGTACTCGGCCGATAATATTAGGCAACACTGTCGTACAATAATGTAATAAAACATTTCCATATAAAAAATATTGCCTACTAAAGGGGCCGAAGAAAGTTTCTTACTGATAGATATTAGCAAGCGACATTATCGGTTTAGTAACAAGTGTTGCCTACTTTTAGGTGTACAAAAGTATAAAAATAAACATTGCAAGTTTTCTTTATATTCAATTATTTTCAAAAATATTCATTTGCCACATCGCAATCATTTGTTTTAATAATGATGAGATTATAAGGGATATCCTATGTTCGTGATTAAAAAGTAAATGCAAATTACTCGACGACATCGAATCAAGGAGCTCACCCACCGGAAGTATCGCAATTAAATTGAATTTAATTCGGGTTTCCGTTTCGAGAGAAAGAGAGAGAGAGAGAGAGAGAGAGAGAGAGAGAGAGAGAGAGAGAGAGAGAGAGAGAGAGAGAGAGAGAGAGAGAGAGAGAGAGAGAGTTAATAAGCTTCCTTTAAGGAATGGTCAAGGTTACATTTATTTCTTGAACTTTTCAAGAATACTCCCACGTATAACGTTAAGTATTGATTTTAAATATCGTCACCATTGGAAATTGTTATTACAATAATAAGTATGTTAATTTAATTTAAAACTAACAAAATTTGTTAAATTTAAATAAAATAAATTAACAAGTGGTTCGGAGGATATAAAAAAGCATATCTCCGAAGAAATTAACTTCGTGAGGAACAAACAAACTTGATGGTGGTTTTCTCTCTCTCTCTCTCTCTCTCTCTTTCCTAATGTGCAATTACACCGAAACGAATGCGTCTCGATTCGCTTCCCACGCCTTACTCGATGAACGTTAAATGAACGCGGCATCTATGGCGACCTTTCATTATCCGCATTTTTCTTAATTGCTTCAGGCAATCGTATGACATTTCGTTATAAAAAGAAAAGAAAAAAAAAAGGAAAGAAAAAGAAAGAAAAAAGAAGAAAAAAAAAAACAATATACGAGAAGAGTGAATGAAAAGCGAAGAAAAATGGGACGAACTTACACGTTTTATCAATAACAATAATAACAATTACCTCCCCCGCACTCTTTCGAGCAGGCCGTTGCACCTACTACTTTCCAGACAAACTTCTTGCGCTTTTTCTTTTTCGTTTTTGAGTTAGGCTGATCACCGGCCATCACTGTTGTCGGTGGACGTTTCATTTCTTCCGTTCGTGACGCGTGCCTTGCACGATCGTGATTAATAAATTCTCGCGACTGAGAAAAATCAGTTTTACGAATGGATCTAAAAAGAGGAAAAATTAAGTAAGATTTATATTTCTTTTAATAATTATCAAAGATAAATTATAATCGAGGATGTTTAATTCGTGATTATTAAATAGTAAAATCGTCTTCGATAAAGAAAACTTACGTTCTCGTTGAGGGAATATTAACGATTCCATGAGAACCACCGTCGGGAATTTCATTGCCCCTTTGATCATTGCTCGATACTGTAATCACACAAGCAATTATGTATTAGCCGTTTGATTAATGAGTAAATAATTTCTGTATATGGCCCCAGAGAGCATTGATTATGGAATTAGAATCTGTTCATCGTGTCCCATGTGTTAGATATACCTAAGCGTACGATATATCGTATACGATATATTAAAGTGAAATTAAGAGAGTGTCCCAGTGGTTCTCAAGCTTATGTTAAGTTGTATACTTAATGATTAATTACATAACATCATACTTTCTTACTTGTATTGAAAATCGACGGTAATAAATATCCTCCCCCTCCTTCTCCTCCTCCTCCTTCTCTTCCTCTTCCTCTTGCTCTTCCTCCTCCTCCGCTTAATGTTTCTTTCAGTGGCAACATGTATTTGTAGAGAACGCCAGGATTTACTTCTTGAAATAAGATCTATGAAGAAAAAGAAGATCCAAGTACGTGAATAGGTATATAGATAGGTATATAAATTAACGAAGGATCTTTCGAAACGATTTTAACGTACTTCTAACTGCAGAGAATCGTTCAACGGTCCAGTCGCCAAGATGCACTCCAAGCGGTTTCTATCTCCCCTTTGGTATGTTAATGTCGTGCCAGCCGCTTTATAAGTGCCACTGGGACTGTAAGACCAGGGCCCGTTTAGAACGTAACTGCCATTGCTGTCCCTGAGTGCTGCAAGGTGATTGATACTTGGTTAACTTCCGATTGCTTTTATTCTATCCTTTTGTACGAAGAGAAAATTTCAATTTTTATTTATTCTTCGTTGTATGCTTTTTTCTTTTTCGATTTATTATTTTCTTTCTTTTTTCTTTTTTTTTTTTTGAAGTATCTTAAAACTTACGTACCTATGTATTATCATTAATTAAATATATTTTAAATGTGCATAAATATGACATTATACACATCATTTTATGTATATAATTATGATAATTATACACATATAATACGATAATTATACATATATTTTATTTAATTATACATATTTGAAATATTTAAAAATGTTATATATTATATATGTTACAAGATTGTATAAAAAAAAGCTACGTATGATATGAGATAATATAAAACACACACATATATATATATATATATATATTATTTATATTAAAAAATTATATTTCACAAATGCCTTCACGTATTTAAGATATATCTAATTAATGATGATAATTAATTAAAACACAACATATAATATTTCTATTTCTCTATATAATATTTCTATTTATATATCTAACTCGTAATAAGTTTTCGATTTATTTTCGATTACGTGAGACTATCAAGTTTTCTTTGAAAATATTTAATTTAACGTCAATTAGATGATTAAAGACGACCAAGATTGCAAAGATAGAATAGAGCAAAAGTTACCTAAGAAATTCGCGCTGAAACGTAACTCGGAGATGTTCAGAGACATGGCACCTTCTGGAATCGTCGTTATCGAATGATGACCCTTTGGTAGGATCGGTTCCATGAAGATACCTTCGAATAGTCTGCAACCTTGTCCTCGCCCTCCGCAAACGCCACAAGCATCCATCGTTGCCCCTGAACCAATCACACCGTCGCAACCTACGGACTAACGTTTGAAAAAACTAATTTTATCAAAGTATTTATATTACTTTCTGTATCCAATTAAACTTGCATTCTTACACATATATTGTTTATCTTTGTGAATTATTATACTTATTAAATGTATAACATACTTACATGTTATATATATATATATATATATATATATATATATATATATATATATAATGTTATATATGATATTCAACATATTAATGTATTTTATTAATTTATCTATGACATAATTGTTATGTTATCCACTTATATATGTTACACAAATTATATACAGTTATCTATTTATTTTATCAATGTATGTATAATATAATCGTTATCTTATCCACTTATGTATATTATACATGTTTTTCATCAACGCATTTTATCAATTTACGTATAACATAATCGTTATGTTATCCACTTATATATGTTATACAAATTACATACGGTTATCTATATATTTAATATATGTTATTAACCCCGTTGTGTCATCCACTTATATATGTTATACAAATTATTTACCGTTATATTATCCACTTAAATACGTATGGTTAAAGTATATTCATAGAATAGAGATATCTATGTAAACGGATATATGCATAGTGTGTAGGTGCCTACCTTGCATTGTCCAGCGACACAGAGCCAACGTTCCGTACGTTCCATTGAAATTCCGGCATTATGTCCACGAAGATTTGGACCGTCGCAGGGTGTGCCGTCCATTACTGCCGGTTCAAGCGTTGCGTAAAAACGCTGCCCGACTGCACGGCAATTGAGCGCGCACGAGTTCGGCGCTGAGGAGGAAGAAGGATAATTGCAATTTTTTTCTTTCTTTCTTTTTTCTTTTCCTTTTTTTTTTTTTTCAAAAGGAGCCGGAAGTTTACCGATCAACGTTCGCTTCTACGTTCCTTCGTTCCTTCGTCACGTTTGTGCGACGAGATGTAAGATATTTTTTCTCCTTTTTTTTTCTCTCTTTTTTTTATTTTTTATTGTTTTATTTTTCTTAGTATTTTTTTTGTATATATATATATTTTTTTTTAATTGAGAAATGTACAAGTAAAACTTTTACCATCCAGAAATGGAATCCATGTGTAGACGTGTCCCTTGTAATTTCTTCCATTGTATCTAGCGCACTGTTCCGCTCGTAAGTCCTCGGCAAAGTTCGGACATTCCTAATGGATATTATTGAAAACATTTGATTAATTCGAATATACGGGAGTAGGTCAAAAGTTACTTATGGTGGGCTAGCGGAGTCACGGTAAACAATTACAAAACTCAATTACTACCATTGGAGATTTTTTAGATTAATTTTGTTTCAACTTGGGGAAAAATATTTAAATATGTAATTTTACAATGTGAAAAAATAAAAGGCTTAAAAAATCTCGGAGAAGGAGTAATCGATTTTTTTTTTTTTTAAATTAACTGGGGACTTTCAACTCATTTAAGAACTTTTGGCCGACTTAAGAACTTTCGGCACATTTCGTATAATTGTAATAGAAAGTTTCTAATATTTTGATATAACGTGTTGACTGATACAGAATTATTCATACGTTTTGGAGATCACAATAGAATTTTGATCGTTATAAATTTATAATTGCAGAATGTAGATTATGGAATAGGAAATCGGTAAACATAAAGTTATGAATGTAATTTCTAAATTTAATTTTAATTTGAATCCAATTTAATTTTACTTATAATTTATAGTTATTATTGATTTATTTGCAATTATTTATATTTTGTAGAACGGTAGTACATATAATTAAACAAAAGAAAAAAGATTTTTCTAAAATTAATCCCATTTAAGAGTTATACAATTTCTAATTATTATGTATCTATTGCCAATTATTTTAAATTTGTAAAACGATAGTATAATTAAATGGCATAATAATATTAATAAATAATGTTATATTAATACTTCAAACAAACTTTGCCGTGTTCTTTTCAAAAGTTAAACAATTTTATTAATAATCTGTCATTATTAATAATTTATTTTGAGTTACCTTAAATTTATAAGAAGTTAGTGTGGTTAAACAGCAAACAAAAAAGAGAAAAGGAAGTTTGTAAGATTAATAATTCAATTCAATGTCAAATTTATCTAATACTTTATAAAATTTAATTGTTCGATTTTATTAGATGTTATACTACATTATAATTGTCAAGATTTAATTATATTACATAAAATCTAAATATGAATTGATTAAATCTATTAAGAATGTCAAGATTTTATTAAATTAAATTATAAAAAATGCTACATTAAGACTTTACTAGAATAAACAATATTTCCATATAAAATCGTTAAGAATTAGACAATATATATTACAGAAAAAACATTATTTCATTTAAGTAATATAATGACATCTTGTATTAAACACTATTTTAAATCAATCAAATAATTTCTAAAAGAATAATTTCAGAGAATATTAAAATCGTAAAAAGCTTTTCTACGAAGATTGAAAGCATCAACGAAAAAGAAAAAGAAAAGAACAGAACGATCCGTACTAATTAGATAATAAATCATGACTCATTGAACTATGACCTCACTGAGAAAACGATTGACGGTCATGGGCAATGACCATTGTGGCAATCAACTTGTTAATAATTTTTAAAATTGATTTGAAATTTGAATATGTCCGCTTTGTTATTAAAACGAATGTTTCTCTCGTGGAGAACATTGGAGCCGATCAAAGGGAAAGGTCTTTGTCGTTGAAGAAAGAGAGAAAGAGAGATAGAGAGGAAGAGGGAAAGAGAAAGAAAGAAAGAGCGAGAGAGATAGATAGATAGCGAGAGAGAGAGAGAGAGAGAGAGAGAGAGGGAGAGAGAGAGAGAGAGAGAGAGAGAGAAGGAAAAAAGGCGATCGTTCTTATGAATTTTAAAGGGACGTCGACGGCACGGCGTAAATCTCGGCGGAGCATACGGTCTCTTAATTGGCCATCGCGATGATTTGTTCCCGACTCGTGACTCGTTTCGCACCCCTCGGAAGGAAAACTTTCATCGTGGATTTCAAAGTTTCGATTCCATCGAATACATTATGTACATGATGGGTATGTATTACCTGCGTATAACTTACCTGTGTGTTGCACGTATGATATCTCTTGTATGTGCCGATACAGATGGGCCTTTTGTTTTGTGTCATGCCATTGTCCGTGATAACGCTTCGTTTCCTTAAATCTTTTCTGAAATCATTACGAATATTTATCTACATTTGGACACGAACATCATTTTTGTTCCTATTTTTTTTTTTTTTATTTTGATCTCTTTTATTTTGTATTATTATTTTTTTTTTTAATGAAAATAATCCGTTGATCAGAGATCAATGTTCTTTGGGTTTTCGGTGTTCACGTTTCATGTAAGCGTTATTTAGAAAAATTTTAATCGAACCGGTTATAATTAATATCTTCGTTAACGTTCGATATTTTTTATTATAATAAAATATTATTGTATATAATTTATTCTTATTTATAAAATAATTTTCGTTAGAATACAATTTTTATAATAATATCTGAACAATGTTCTTTCTATTTATTTGAGATATTAAACGATAATATCGTCAGATCTCGTGAGAAGTGTTACGTAAAAGTTTAATGATCGTTTCCTTAATTTTCAACTTTAATAAATATTCGCAATAAAGACACTTCAAAATTTTCATTTTTATCAGAAGTGAGAGCCAGGCAATTAAAAAAAAAAAAAAATGACCGACAATCTTTAATCAATTTATAATGATGTACTGATAATTATAACTTTATTAAAATTCGATGAAGTTCGACTTCGTCTTACGTCACGAATTTGTAATCTATCCAAAATTATAAACAGGCTATTTTAAATAATAAGTAAGAGTTTTTAATGAAAGCTACATTAATATGATTATAACTAAACACCAATTAAAACTTAATAAATTTTGTCTTCATCTTATATTACGAATTTTTAATTCATTGAAAGTTATAGACATGCAATTCTAAACAATGGCCAACAGTTTCTAATGAAACCATACTAATATAATTATAACTATACTTCAAATAACGTAAAATAAATTTTACCTCCATCTTAAGTCACGAATTTTTTAACTTATTAAAAGTTATAGACAGGTAATTCCAAACATTGTCCAACAGTAACTAATGTAATTTTTACTATGTCCTAATTAAAATTCAATAAATTATCTGATCATCTTAAATCATAAATGTTTAATCTATTAAAAATTATAGATAAGCAATTCTAAACAATATGCAAGAGCTTCTAATAAAACCACACTAATATAATTGTAACTATATACTGAAATTAAAATTAAATTACGTCATCATCTTAAGTCATGAATCTAAAAAAGAAGGAAAAAAAAAAGGAAAATTACCAACGATTTTTAATAAAGCAATGCTAACGTAATTGTATCCATATATCATAATGAAAATTCAATGAAATTTACCTTCCCATCTTACGTAACATATATGTAATGTTTACGAAAAACAATATACGAATAAATTCCTATTTTCTTATTTAGAACACAGAGAAGATCGGGTTTTGCACGCGAATCGAGTCGTTGACAGTGTCTCTCCATTTCCTTCGCGTGCTCTTCTCTTTATTCGAATCGATTAGAACGAAACGATCGAGGTTCACGCGATCCTATTTCTTATCGCGATCGAGGAAGAAACACGTTCGTAGAAAAGATCGGCGAGTCTTTCTTTTCCCTTAGACACGATCCATTCGTTTTCTCATTCGAACAGCTGGTTACGATCGGATCGCGCGAAAAGCTAACGGTGCCGTGCTAACGCGTCATTATCTTAGAAGCTTTGCATTCTATCCCGATCTAATCGCTGTACTACGCGAATCGATCGATCGTGAGCATTTCGCAGAGCAGAGCTGTGGGTAATCTATGGGAGTAATCGTTTCAACTTGTTCGAATACCGTAAAAAGGAGGGAAAGCTAAAGACAAGGTGCTCTTCAAGATCATTCACGATTTCTAAGTCTCTTAGGAACTTGTTGGATAATGTTAAAGATTTAGAAGGAGAATAATCCTGAACCCGGAAACTTCAAATATTCTGCAATTTCGTCAATACGTACAGATTACTTTTTTTTTTCCCCCACGAGTCAAATGTTATCTCGTTGTTTTTCTTTTCTATTGTTTCTGATCCAAAGCGATAAGAAAACGTTTCTCTAATCGTCGTTCTCTAATCGTCTCTCGCATTTACATTTTAATCGAAATCGTTACAGAATTCGACACATGTTATTCGGGAAAGGTTATACTACTTCTTAACGCGTACTATATCATAAAAAAAAACAAAACAAAAGAAAGAAAGATTAAAATTATTGTAAACAATTATAGCGTATATTGCAGTATTTGTACATCGAGCTTTTTTTTATCTTTCGAGTAAAATGCTATTTTTCTTCTTATTGTTTGATTTTGGTCTAGGATGTCATTAATGAAAGGAATAACTGTATTTTTTATTTTAAAACTACACAGGACAGAAGAGAATTTGCGAGAAAAAAAATTCTGATAAAATAAACGTTTATTAAGTGTAGATAGAAAACACAGTTGTTCATGTTGCTACTGGTATTGTTTTTACTTCTAGGGACGAGAGCAAGGGTAATATCGCAGATATGAGTTCGTAGCACATACGTGAACATTGTTTCAAAACCCATATATGAATGCATAGCACCGAAAGGGTTGAAAAAGAATAACATAATTTGAAAACGATCAAAGTGAAACAACAAAACGACGAGAAATTATCTAATAAATATTTTTTAATAATTCTCCTTCTTTCTTACAAATGCGATATCTAATAAGTTGAAAAAGGAAATGGAGACAAATAGTCGAAAAGATGAAAAAATTGTTTAATAAGTGTCGTTCAAAAATTTTATTTTTTATTTTAATAAACATGATATTTAATTAGTTGAAAATCGAATTGAAGAAGAACAAAAGTGATCGAGAAAACAATATATTGCCTGACGAATATCATTTAATAATTCTTTTTCTTATTCTAATAAAAATGATATTTAATTAATTGAAAAAAGAATCGAAAAAAAAATAAAATAATCTAATCAATATTGTTCAATAGTTTTCTTTTTTATTAAACATGATATTTAATCAGACGAAAAACGTATCGAAAAAAAAGAAGAAACAGCCAAAGACACCAATAATTGTCTAATCAATATCGTTGAATAATTCTTTTTCTTATTCTAATAAAAGCAATATTTAATCGGTCGAAAAAGGGATAGAAAAAAAAAAGAAATAATCAAAAACACAATAATCTAATCAATATTATTCAATAATTTTCTTTCTTATTAAACATTTAATTAGTCGAAAAACGAATCCAAAAAAAAAAAAGAAATAGTCACAAAAGCACAAAACATTATCTAATCAATATCGTTCAATAGTTTTATTTCTTACTAAACATGATATTAGTCGAAAATAATAACGAAAAACGAATCGAAAATAAAAAAATTGTTAAAAACACAAAAAATTGTCTAAGATATATTTTCCAATAATTCTCTCTCTCACTCTCTCCTCCCTCCTCCACTCCCCCTCCCCTCCCCTCCCTTCCCCCTTACTCATATAAGCATATCTCATTATTTCAAAAACAAGTCGCGCCGTTCTCGATAATCTCTCTTACCGAAGAGGAACGCATTCTCGTGATTGAGATTGGATACCCGTGCCACAGGTTCTTGAGCATTCGCTCCAGCTGCTCCAGGTACCCCAAGTACCTCTTGCACGATTCTCCCGACCAATTCCAAATTGAGTTCTCTCCTGTAGCATATGATAAACCTGGAAGATAAACGAGAATAATCAGAGGAAAGGATGAAACTCGGCGTTTTACTTGGTCAACTTGGAGTTTATTGGCAACACGCAAAGCGTTAAATCGAGTCAACGCGTGAACGCGCGTAGGGTGAAGGGTGTGGGAAAGGGAGGGGTAAGAAGGAGAAGGGTGGCGAGGAGAGAAATAAAAAGAAGAAGAAAAGGAAACGAGTTCGTTTCTCGGCGATAATAATTAAATCGACGTGAGAAAAACGATACTACCGATTTCATAGTAATCGCGTTTCGAATATCAAACAGATATATCGAGTCACTTGTGGTATAATTAATGTAGATATTAGGGATCGAAATGTATAGTGTATATTCAATAATAATTGGAACGTACATATCTACGATCGAACATTAGGTGGCATGCTTATTTTTATCGATTTATTGAACGAAACTCGATCTATGTATATTATTTACAATTAGTTATTTATGTTATATCTTTATATATATGTGTGTGTACATATACACATGTATTCGCGACTTCGAATGATCTTTCTTTATATGTTTGAATGTGTGAGTACGACCGTTGTAATTGAGCCAACTTATCTGTCGTTTCTTTATGTTATATCATCTTTACATACATACATATATTCGCGATTTCAAAAGATTTTCTTTTGTGTGTGCTGGGTTTGCGGATTTAAACGTTGTAATTGAAGCAACTTATCTGTCGTAAGATTTAAATTTACATAAAATCGATATAAAATTGAGAATATAATTTCTAATACTTTTGTATGGTTCCTTTTTTTTCAAAGTACCTACGTAATATTACATATAATTTATAATTATTATTGATTCATTGTTAATTATGAACAAAATATTGACATAAATGAAAAAGAATGTGTATAAGACTAAAGCTTCAACACATATAGTTTTATGCTGTTTTTCTTCAAAAATAAAATAATATTATACTACTATATTTATTAGTATTATATTACTATATATATACTAACTATAGTAAATAATATGAAAAAGATTTTTATAAATTTAAAAGTTAAATTTAACAAATTGTATTGTGTGATTATTTCAAATGTTATGTAATGTTACCGATACGTTCTAATTGTTACTAATCTATTATCAGCTATTTCAAATTTATAAAATGATAGCGCAGTTAAACAGCATGAAAAATATTTTTATAAAATTAACAGTTCATCACACACACCGTATTGTGTATCTATTTCAAATGTTACCTAGTGTCATATATATTTTTCAATTATTTTTAATTAGAAAAAGATTGGCAAATAGAAAAACTTCAACAACCCACAATATTACGAAACGTTAGAAATGATATACATATGTAATTTGATGTTGACGGTTATCTTATGTCACAAGATACGTCGCAATTATGTTCTTTCCGTACGGAAATATCCACGTAGTGTGCTCACTTCGCGGAAGATCGTTTATACAGTTTTGTTTTGTGTGTAACTTTAATCAAACGGATTACTAGAACCGTCTCGTTTCGAGGGCACGTTTGGCGATATTCCGGCGAAACACGATACGATAACGCCGGACGCGATATCACGTATTTGCGTTTTGCAATTTACCCTCGCTTACCGTTTTAAAAAAACGTCCTTGCAAACGAGCTCGGCTTTTGCTCATCCATAATTTAGGAATCTGCTCGGTGTCAATTAATCATTCTTCCCGTACCACCCAAGAATAACGTCGACGTAATTTTCGTACTAATTCACGTAACTGGATTAAATTAATATTCAACGGAAGATGGAATGCCAAGGAGAAGATATCGTGTTTATGGAATAACGTAATCACGATTAAAGTTATCGCGATCTTGAACGAACTATGAAGTAGTCTCTTCTTATCTTCTTTTTAGATTTAAACGTTACAATTATTTACGTTATACTATTTACAAAAAAAAAAGAAAAAAAAATATCTGATTTATTTAAAACAAATAGATTGATTGTAATATTATATTAAGAAAGATTATTCACCTGTGTGAAAACTTACTTCGATCGGATACTTTTGCGGTATGTGTGAAGATGATACGTTGACGAGCATGAGTGCGATGAAAATCAGTATCGATCTGAAATAAAAAATGATCCAACTGGATTTTATTGATCATATTTTTAGGTATATATAGTTATGTATAAATTATCTAACGTGACGATTGTAAACATGTTAATCGTTATCTTAGAAGTTAGAACTATCAAATCTATCGAAAATGACGAATTTCTCTTTTTCTTTATTTATTATTGTAAATTAAATAAATTAAAAATAATAACGAACGAAGTGTTTATTGTATATTTATTGTATTTTTCACAAGTAACTATCAAATTAACAAATGTGATCTAAATAGATCGATAGTTCTATTAACGCGTTGTCTGCTCAATCGATTGTATAAAGTGATATACTCATTTAATAATAATATTAATTTTCATAATTCTTTTTGTTTTTTGTCTTTTATATTATATTGAACTGTTACTCTTATTATATATATATATATATATATATATTTATTTATTTATTTATTATTATATATTATATATTATATATATAATAATATGTATATAAATTATATTTGTATTTTTCTAAATATTAAAAAAGAAAAAAGAAACAAAATCTGAATAAGATTTTAATTATAGTCGACAAAATTAAGTGTTAGTTATCCAATAGGGTATACTCAACATGTTAAAGTATAATATCATAAATGATCGCAAAGCGAGTATCATAGCACGTACTATGACGAAGATAAAACCATAAACGATTCGCGTTTCTTCGGCAATTACCACACGTGTATCTTTCGTGTTGAGGAATATTAGATAGAACGTGCCGCAAAAACGGCTGAGTTCTACGAGCCTGCGAATCGTCGAGTGCGTTTGTCGGTGGCAGTGATCCTCTTATCTCTCTTATCTCCCACCCATCTCGCTTCGTTAAGCTAGAAATCTCAAGAACGCGGTTTTAACCTTTTCCAGATGGGCACGCCAAGCGTAGAATTTCCCTGATGTTACTTTGAACGACTTGGTATAAAAGTGGTTTATTTTTAATAATAATTTTCCACTCGGGAGATATTAGCTCTAGAAATGGCTACTTCAATCTAGGACATTAACACTAGATTTACTAAAAGGATCAAGATAACTTGTTTGACATATTATTTTAATGATTTAACAAAATTCGTTTTTAATAAATCTTATTTTCTGCAAATTTTTATTACCAACGTAATAGTAATTAATTTTATAAACGTCTTCTTAATTTTTTTTTCTATTTTTTGTCTAATACTTATAGTATGTAATGTTATATTCTCTTTCTCTCATCGTCTCTCTCTCTCTCTCTCTCTCTCTCTCTCTCTCTCTCTCTCTTTCTCTCTTTTTCTTTCTTTCTATATATAAAGCATATACCGAGATGGATCATTTTAATCAATCACAGAATGTAGGTAAAATTTTTGATTTCATTATATATCCAGATTGTTTCTAAACTTCTTAGAAAACTATTAATACCATTGAATTGAATTTGTTTCCCTAAAATTTTCGGAATCATAATATTATATTGGACGAGAATTATTTGACTGTTAAGATTTCGAATAAAATTAAATTTCGAATAAAATTAGTCTGTTTATAAAAAAGATTCACGATTACGTTTGACTATCGATTAGAATTTCCCGTATGGTATTTTCGAACGATTTGTAAATATTATAGTTATTTGCATATATGTATGTAACTATTAATAAAATTCTTTTTTACTATCATAAGATTTCTATTCATTATGAATCTTTTATAAATGTAGTTTTTCTTTGTCTATTTTTTTTATCCAACATTTACATGCAATTTACATGTAACCTTTTATATATATCGAGATAAATCAGTTTAAACTTCCATAGAATGTAGGTAAAACTTTGATTTCATTAAAAAGTTTCTCGTAACATTTATAGATTGTTGCAACACTTTTTAGATAACTATTAATACCTTTGATTGAATTTATTATCCTAAAACTTCGATGTGGATTATTTAACTATTATGATTGAGTAAAGGCTCGTTTAAAGTTTTCCTAGATGGTACTTTTGAACGATTTGTAAATATTGCATTAGTTGCACACATGTATGAACCATGTACAATATACAATACAATTTTTATATTATATATTATAATATACAATACTCTATATTGTATTACATATTATATACAATAGAATTATAATATACAATATAATATACAATATAATTTTCATATTATATATTGCAATACATATTACAATTTCATATTATATATTATAATATATAAGACTCCTAATAATTATGAATTTTGTATAAATACGATTTTTCTTTATTTTCTTTCGTAACTAACATTTATATGTAATATTACATCTTCTATATGCACCGATATAGATCATTTTAACATTTCGCAAAATGTAAATAAAATGTTGATTTCGTTATAACTATAAAAACAAAAGGAAAGTTTCTCGTAACATCTCCAAATTCTTCAAAACACTATTTAGAAAACTATTACTACCTTCGACTGAATTTGTTTTTTTTTTTTTCTAAAACTCATATGTGGACTATTCAACTATTATAATTTCGAATAAAATTTGTTCCTTATTAAACGTTCATACATAAAAAGATTCATAGCCACGGTCGACTTATCGTTTAGATTTTCCCTAGATGGTACTTTTGAACGACTTGTAAATATTGCATTAGTTGCGCAGATGTATGCACCTACTAATAAAAATTTTTTTTTCCCTACGATCATAAGAACCCTAATCATTATGAATCGTTTGGTAAGTAAGTAACCGATCGGAAGTAGTCGTTCTTTCACGATGAGGAATCATGATGAAAATCGAAGGATGCTGAGATTACCTTTTAATCTTGAACGAGAGGCCGTCTCGATTCGCTATCCAAGGAGCTACTGGATCGGTAGGCGCCACTCCATTTCGCTACGGTAATCGTTAATAGCGTAAAGGCTCGTACGAAGAAGAAGAAGAAGAAGAAGAAGAAGAAGAAGAAGAAGAAGAAGAAGAAGAAGAAGAACAAAAACTAAAAGAGGAAGAGGGCGAAGAAGAAGAGGAGGAAGAACAGGACGAAGAAGAAGAAGAAGAAGAAGAAGAAAAAGGACAAGAAAAAGATAAAGAAGAAGAAGGAAGGAGGAGCACAGTGACGTTCGTCGTTCGAGTAAACTGTGCCACTAAGCGCTAATAACGTTTCACTTGTAGCGTTTTCTCGGAAAGCTTAATTAATCATTACGCTTGGCCCGGAGCGTGTTCGTATTTAAGAGTGAATGAAAGAGAGAGAGAGAGAGAGAGAGAGAGAGAGAGAAAGACGGGAATAGAGTAAGAGCAGTTAGTGCATAGAGAAAAATATAGTAGATTGAGAGTAGCCACTGGTATTCGCTTAAAATCAGAAAACTTGCTCGCCATCTCGGCTTTCCACGCGATGCGTTCGTAAATGATGCGTAAGAGTGGGACGTCTCGGTGCGTGCGAGCGAAGCGACGAAGCATCGCACGCGTGCGAGAGAGAAAGAAAGAGAGTAAGAGAGAGATAGAGAGAGGGAGAGAGAGAGAGAGAGAGAGAGAGAGAGACCGCTTTGCAAGAGAAAACGCGGTAAGATCGGCGAGTTTTTGATTTTCTTTCTTCGTTTTGCCATTCGGGGTCACGCTCGAGAGAACTCGCGTGTAGAATCTTGTTTCAAAGTCGTCGAGCTTGTTCGTTGGTTAAAATCGAAGATGTTAAGGGGAGTTTGGAGGAAAAGAGAAAAGAAAGGGGGAGAAAAAGAAAACGAAAAAAAGAATAACAGGAAAAAGAATTTTTTTTACCTTCTTTTTATTTAATATCCTCAAAAAGAAGAATCTCGCTCTCTCTCTCTCTCTCTTTCCCTCTCCTTTTCCTCCACTTTGATTCTCCGTACGATATTAAAAATTCTTTCGTATCAACGTCCCCCTTTCCTGCCCTTCCCACCCCCTTCAGCCACACTCCCTTTTCCACGTGTGACACAAGCCGGTTCTTCTCTTTCCTCGCCGATCGTCGTTCTACTTTCGTTCACGCGGAACCACCTAACTGATTTTTATAATACTCCGGGTAGCATTGAGATTTCTTGCCCGTGAATGTTTTTAACGTTCCTACGCCACTGAATACAAGAGCGGCATTGTCTAGGAGGCTGCGCGGAAGGCACAGGGAATACGTTCGCGCGAGAAGCACTGCACTACGTACTTACGTACTTACTTACTCAGTTACTCACTTACGTGCGATAGCTAAGTCGTTTAAGATTTACGAGAGAACCGTGATAGGTTCTATCGATCGTCAAGATGACGAACTATATTCTATGTCACTCTACTTCCGCGTTTGCTTGAAAGGTTTCAACGATTAAGTCAATTAACGCGTTGCAAATGGATGAAGAATCATTGGCGGGCACTTATCATTTTGTAAACTGTATTTCGTTTTTATTGATTCTTTTTTTCTCTCGTTTATCTTCTAATTTCTTCTCTTACAATCAAGTACCTGTTGGTTCTTAATATTGGTAAATTGGTTTTAATGTAAACAAACAAAGGAAAAAACAAACAAACAAACGGAAGGTTAAATATTTCTTACTTACAAATATTTACCAACGGGTTGTGAATGAATACATACATTCGTGTAGAATTCGTTAGGAGTGCTCCGCGTGTTAATTTCATTTTTTAAATGAGTTGATTGGCGAAATTTCACCCTAAGGAGATGAGAAACACGATATGAAATGTATAAAAAGTGTTATCCATTTATTCGTTTTAAGTACTACGATGTATATATTAATTTTGACGAATTTAGTCTTGTTTCAAATAATAAGGGAAAACTTTTACAACGAATTTCTTTTTCATATTAGTTTTTCAAATAAAAGAAAGATAGAGATAACGCGTATTTTGCGAATATGTTTTTCGTATAACAAAGACTGACATTTGTGAGTGCACTCATATAATGCGCTAATTTTAGAAAATGTTTTTGATAGAATACGTAAAATCAAATTTTCAATCAAAATCAGACTTTCAATGAAAATTTTGGTAGAATACGCAAAATCAATTTGTATAATGGTAAAGATGAACTTTAGAATTTTTTATAGATTTTGTTTCGAATTTTTAATATCACTATTATCATACATTATTCTATCTGTATTGTTATTTTGAGAAATAAAGGATTAATAAAAAGTATTAATAATAGAATATCTATTTATATAAATTTTCTTTCACTGTCATCACAGAGGGAATTTAATAAAATATTATAAATCCTTTAGATGGGACTTTTTTTTTTGATATTTTTTTTCAAACGAAAAGTCAAATTTTTTTACGTACAAATTTCATTATGTACATATATATGTATAAATATTATTTTTTTTTATTCCGTAAATAATATTTTATTCTCTTATAATACTCTCTCAATATATTATATAAAACGTCAAGGATCTTCTAGTTATAAGAGGTTTACCTATAATAGCAAAAACTTTTAATTGAATTTCTTCGTTGTATTGCTTTCTAAAATAAGACAGAAAATGATACATTGCTACGAAATTTCACCGATGAATATCATTTACAAGGGCTTTTTGTAAAGTAACATTCAAGACGCTCATTTGCTGAATCGAATTATTCCACGAAACGAAAAGTTAAAGTAAATTAACAAAGTTCTTTTATATGCGTTATACGTCAATTATTATTCAACGGCAATACAAATTTTCGTCATTCAGCACCGTTAAATCTGACTATTAAACAAAATTTATTTTCAATATAAAAAGTTTAACAATCGATCGACCGTTTTCCTTACTAAAAATTACAAAAATTTTAATATAAAAAGATTAACTTTCGATCAGGTGCTTTCGTTAGTAAAATCAAGAAAAAAAAATAAAGAAAGAAAGCAAAAAATAAATAAATAAAAAAAAAATTCTAGAAACACCATCGTCGATCGTTTTAACTTGTAGCGAACGTGTTCTTATACGATTCAATCAATTCGTTACAACCTTCATCGATTTATTTCCTTCAAACCGTATCGACGAAAGATCTTGCCTAACCGTATTAGAGCAGAGTATTTTTCTTTTCTTTTTTTTTTTTTATCTTCCTCCGAGGAAATGATCGAAAGGGTATCGTCAGAAGAAATTCGTCGAACGTAAAGAAGAGACGTGAATACGTAGAAGTCAAAAAGTTTTAAAGAGAGATTTAAGATAGACTTAAGGGTAACGTAAGTGATAGAACAGAATGAGGACTATGGAGGAGATGGGTGGGGGGTGGCAGGGCTGGAGAAGATGGGGTGAAGGATGTGGTGGAGGGGGAAGGGAGAGAAGTGAAGAAGGAGGAGTAGAAGAGTAGGAGTCGTCGTCAAATACGTCGTCACGGTGGTCCTTGTCGTAAATTTTCGTCGCCACCGGCTGGACCAAACCGACCGAGCGGATACGCGTACGCGCATCCGGAGCAAAAAGGGATTCACGACCGTGAAACATGATGCACGATACAGGTACGAGGGGCATTGTCTCGAGACGGTACGGATCTGAAGGAGAGAAGAGTAAGAGCAAGAAGTCGCCCTCGGACAATGGGGCGTGAGTCTCGAATGGCCTCTCCTAATGATATCGGAGCACCTCACTCTCTATCTCTCTTTCTCTCCCTCTCTCTCTCTCTCTCTCACTCTCTTTTTCTCATTCACTCACTCGCTCACTCACTGACTCACTCTCTCTTTCATTCTCACTCTTTCCTTCTACCTACATAAAGTTCCTCGCGAGGGCATAAACAACGCGCCGACGTAACGAGTGTTCTCGCGTATACCGGGTAGCCGGTTCGAATATCTAATAAATTATTAGATATCTATCATTCGAGTATTCTCAAACGATATTTGAAAGCAATTATTGAGCGATTTATAGGTATTTACTTGTTTAAAGCACTTATAAAATTGATACTATATGTATAATATAAAATATATGACAATGTGTGCGTGTGCGTGTGTGTGTTACGTTAATTTCTTCGTATTTACACAAATATTAGAATTATTATTCATCTTTATCTGTTATATAGAAAATGTTATTTTATTGACAGAATATATAAGAATATATTCTATTCTGAGAAATTAGATTTTATTGTTCATTTTTTTAATCCATGCCCGTTCGTAAATAATAATGAATATAGATACATATGATAAATGATAACAAATAAATATATAGTTATGATAAAATTGATTAAGATCTACGTTTTGATCTATTTGATATATCGACCTTTGATCATTAGATATTTAACGAGAAAAGAACGTCCGTCCGTTTGCTAATAATAATCAATATAAATGATTATAATAAGTAAAGAGTAAATAAAAACAAATAAATATATAAATACGATAAAGTTACGACGAAATTTATCAAGATGTAAGTATTGATCTATTCGATATATCGACCTTTGACCATTGATATTCGAAGAGAAAAGAACGTCTGGTCGAGTTCATACCACCGTGTATAATGGTGTAAGACGTGCGGACGCGTATCGATATAGCACACAGGTGCATCGAGGGGCTCGCGATCGTGTGTTTTGTGGCGTTGTTGTTACACCAGAAGGCCGTCACCGTCGGTTTCCGATAACTGTACACTCCCATAGACTCGACCGTAGCTACGGTGGACCGTACTCGTTGTCATCCTCGTAAACTCTCCCTCTTTTACTTCCCACCCTCTTTGTTATCTTCTTTTTGCCTGTCTTGTCGTAACGGGGAAACGCGTTTTACTAATTGCAAGCTTAACTAAAGCTAACATTCGTATCTAGGGCAGTCATATTTCATATAATATCTCTTTTTTCTTTCTTTCTTTCTTTTTTTTTGTTTTTTTTTTTAGACGTTTATCACTTTGGACATCATCTATATATGTTCAAAGTTTTGTTGGAAAATAATACCAAAATTTTCTTTACCTGTACAATTTTTATATTATAAATGTGAATATAAATATTATTTTGTTTTCTACATTTATTTATTAGTATCCACATACTAATGATATTCAAATCATACTGATTAAATATATAAAATATATTAATGTAATATATATTTATGATATTATTTCAATATTATATAAATATATGTATATATATATATATATATATATATATATATATATATTTATATATATATTATGAAATAAATTTCAATGGATCATCGTTAATATCCACTCTTCGTATAACGCAACGAATGAACTAGTAATCGGATGGACAGGATAAATCGATGTCTATGGCCTTTGAAAGCTAAAATCGAAGCGACATTTAAAGGTCGAACAATTTCCTCTAGTGTGATATTTCGTTTGATTTGGAGAGGGAAGATGGACGTACTCCGGTTTTCCATCAGATTTTGATGAAAAATTTTTCCATTTAAAATTGTAGTATCTTCTTATATATATGCACATATAGAAACCACTTTCTATTGAATATACCGTAATATAATAAAAAAAAAAAAAAAAAAATTAGAGATCATTCTCGTTGAAAAACGACGAACAAAATCTGGCTGAAAAATTTTCGCGAAGAAGTCGTTCATTTATTTGCATCTTTTTCTCTTTTTTCTTTTATTCAAGACTGACTTTAAATCGTACAAAAAGAAACGGAATTAAATTATATTTATATTATAATTAAAACATAAAATGAAACCTTGAGAATGTATCGGTTAAATAAAGAAAGTATGTCACGAATCTGGCAAAAATGTGAGGTATTGATCGTTGAAAGAGAAATGTATAGGATAGATAAAACTTAAAGACCTGTCGTAGATTCTTTGGACGATCTCGAAACGCAGGTGGTCTGGAAGATTATTTTCTTCTGTCTCACGGGAACTACATCGAACTACCTTGAAATACATACAATAAATACGTATCTCGTATCTAACGTTCGGAAACAAAAAAAAAAAAAGAAAAAAAGAAAGAATAGAAAGAAAGAGAGGGGGCAAAAAAAACTAGGTCAAGAAACACCTTCGACAGACGGCGGTTAGAAAAGTCTAATTAATTCGGTGCAAGTACTTACTCGAATAACTCCGAGAGAGTTACGAGCTTAATGATCTTCTTTCTCATTTTCGCAAATCGGTGAATATGATAAAATTTTTTTTCGTGCATATTTTTTTTACGGTAAAACCTTCTTGTATTTTTTTCTTTTTAGTTTTAATTACTCAACAATAAACTTTTCTGGCATACTTTCTACAACAAAATTGCACACTTTTATTATTATCATCATTATTATTATTTTTCTTTTTTTACAATAAAATTATTAAATTACTTTTAAAACTAATAATGCGATATAATAAACATGGGTGTTGTATCGTTTATAAAAAATATTATTAAATCATTTATGGATAATAATATTATTGAAAATAATGTATTAACTGAATATTATTAAAAATATTAATAAATTAATGAAATAAAAAGATTATCAATAATAATTTAACGAACATTTTAATAATACCTTTAAAGTATAATATTACATAATTCTAAATGGGCCTTCCTCTTGTGCTATTCAAAGAGAAAAAGAGTGGGGAAAAAGAGGAGAGAAAGAATATAAGTAGATTTTTTCATAGTCCTGAAAGAAGGAAAGAGACGAGTGCTAACGCATTATGCGATTTCCATGTCGAGTGGAGCCGACTAATTTTCAAAAGGTTACCCTTGTAACACAAAGAAAGAGGATATATATATGTATATATAAATTTTTTTTTCCCTCTTTATTTTTTTTTTCTTTTCTTTCCATTTCTCTTTTCAGACGATCCCGCATTCGTAGGTACGTGAATTTTAATCATTGGGCTTCGAAGTTGTTCGCGAGCCATGACGAAATGTGAATTTAAACAGATGCAAGCGATAGAAGAGAAAAAAACGACGTGTATATATATATATATATATATATATATATATATATATATATATGCATATCTATGGCTTTTATATGATTTTATTATGGACTGGTGGTTTGGTGGGAGTCCTTGAATCTATTGTTTGATTATCTTCGGTCATTTTCCTTTTGCACTCGAAAGATCTTAATGTTCGACGATAAAAAAGAGGATGAAAGACAAAAATCGTTTTATCGATAATCAATTATTGAAAAGCGAGCATAGAAAGACATATGACAATATTAAATGGATTGTATATTGTCCTGTAAAGAATATGAATTATTATTTTTTTTTTGAACAGCTGTCTATATATGTATATATATATATATATATATATATATATATATATATATATTTTTTTTTTTTCTTTATTAAACCGTTTGCATCATTAGCTCATATATGTGCTCAATTTACTTGGTCATTATCATCAGAAAGCGTATTTGCGTTCTTAGATCATGCTTAGATTGTCAGAGAATAACAGAGGTGAACAAAGTATGATGGTTCTGTTGTTCAAACGATAAGTTTTAAATGACTTTATGCATAGACCATTTGGAATACTATTATAGTGAAAAAAAAGAAAAACCCATTAATCTATATTGCTGTCGTTATCAGCAACATGTATATATGTATATTTACCTATATACATACGTAAGAATCTCTTTGAGAGGTCTTTCATTTTTTTCATAATTTATCATCGCAACTTTTTTATTCTTTTACTATTTTTACTATTTTTATTTCTTCATTATTTCTTTATTTTTCTGTTTTTTTTTTTTTTTTTAGTTTTGTTTAATCACCGTACTATGAAATTAAATGTTTTGTATTTCTCATATCTCATATGGACAAAATAATTCTTGCGACCAACTACGTAAAGTACAATCAAATTAGATTTTTATAATGATTTTTGAATGTACTTATTTCATTTACTCTATTGTGAAAAAAATCAATGAAATATTAATTATACTTTTCTTAAATGTTTCTACTTTCGGATAAAATTAAAAAAATAAAAACGAAAAAAGTTTTCCGACAAGAGCATATTTTTTTTATACCTTCGTATATGACACAAATAGATCTAATAACGATTAGATTATTTGACAATATTAAAAGAGAAACGTGAACGAAAGAAAATGGGTTCAGTGTATAGAACTTGGAAGTTCGAAATTGTTCTATTGAAAAATGTAATAACGATGGAAGAAAAATATTTAGAATTTCGTTTGTACCCGGTGAATGGAAGAAAAATTATTTTCGATAATCGATTATTGGAAAACTAAACTTGAAAACACGTCCAACAATATATGAGATTCATTTTCTTTACACACACGCGCGCGCGTACATGTATCTTTAAATACGTACATACATATGCGTGCGCGCGCGTGTGTACGTGTACACTGTACTGTATGTCTGTGTGCGTGTGTGTACTGTATTTTAAAGAAAATGAACCATTTTCAAAGATAAGCAAGTCTAGTATGGTTATTAATATGCATAATATCAAAAGAGAAAGATAAACGAAAGAGGCCAAGCACGGTATATATAAAATCGATAGTACAATTTTTCCGCTCTCTCTCTCTCTCTCTCTCTCTCTCTTTCTCTCTATCTATCTCTCTTTTTCTTTCTACAGAGAGCGAGCACGTTTTATTAATATTAAGAGTTATCGAATTAAAATTCCGTCACGAGCAACGCACTCGTATAGATTGAACTCGAGGATTCAACCAACCAACGTGAGACCTCGTGAGAAAGAGAGAAGAGAGATAGAGAAACAGAGAGATAGAGATAGATAGATAGAGAGAGAGAGAGAGAGAGAGAGAGAGAGAGAGAGAGAGAGAGAGAGAGAGAGAGAGAGATAGAGAGAAAGAAGAGAGATAGAGAAAATCAAATGAAAACGATATCTATCGTTGCCTCGGTCGATTACACGACTGATTCGTTTTAACCTCGGAATAGACTGGATAGTATCGAAAGTCGTATTTACGATTAACAAATTCGATCGATCAGCATTCCACATCGCGTTTATCGCAATGTGCATACGGACACGCAAAAGCGATATTAATAGAAAAGAGGATGCGAAAAGAAAACGTGATATGAATGAATCGACAACAGAGATTCGTGTTGATTCCTTGCGACGTATAGAAAGAGAGAGAGAGAGAGAGAGAGAGAGAGAGAGAGAGAGAGAGAGAGAGAGAGAGAGAGAGAGAGAGAGAGAGAGAGAGAGAGAGAGAGAGAGAGAGTGGGAGAGAGGGAAGTTGAAAGAGCCGAACTCTTTCACTTCTATTTCTTTTAATAATGTCGACCATCAGGATATCAAATTAATTTTACTTTTTCATTTGATTTCTCCATCATTTTTTCGTTCCTATCTCTTTCTCTACTCCTTTCACAAAAATACGAAATGAAAAAAAAATAATATGAGATTTATTTTGTCTTTTGCGAAGTATAGAAAGAGAGAGAAAGAGAGAGAGAGAGAGAGAGAGAGAGGACGAGGAGAGATTAAAGGTGTTGGACTCTCATTGTTTCTTCTTTTCTTTTTAACCATTGTCATTAAGATTTCAAATTAATTTTGCTTCCTCATCCGGTTTCCTGACCATTCTTTTCTCCTTCCTATACCTTTCCATAAAACCTAAACAAAAATAAATTTCGTGTTGTTTCCTGGAAAGTATAGAAAGATAGAATGAGAAGAGATGAAGGGGTTGGACTCCCTTTTCCCTTTTCTCTTTCTTTTTTTATCACCATTAAATCTTTAATTTGTTTATTGAATCTTTGTCATTGAGATTTTAAATTAAGTTTATTTTTCCAACCGATTTCCAGATCATTCTTTTTTCTTTTCATTCTTTTCAGAGAAACTTAAAAGAAAATCAAAAAATGAGATTCGTTTTGTTTCTCGCGAAATATGTAAAAAGTGAGAGGGGGAGAGTTTAAGAGGTTTTACTACCATTTCTCCCCTCTTCCTTTTGTTTTCTTCATTAAATTATTCAACATTTCAAATTTTATTTTTCTATCATTTCGAAATTATTTAATTTTATTTTATTTCTCTGTCATTTCAAATTTTATTTAATTTTATTTAATTTCTTCATCATCTTTCGTGATCCTTTTCATATAAACAAAAAAAAACAATAAAAAATGAGATTCGTATTGTTTCTTATGAAGTATAGGGAAAGAGAGAAAGAGAGGGAGAGAGAAAGAGAGAGAGAGAGAGAGAGAGAGAGAGAAAGAGAAGAAAGGGTGAGAGTTGCAGGGGTTGGATTCTTTCTTGATGTCTTTTCTTGTTTTCATTGTTTTCGTTGTAAATCTTATTTGTTGTTGTTGTTGTTATTATTATTATTATTATTACTATTATTACTATTATTACTATTATTACTATTATTATTATTATTATTATTATTATTTTTTTTTATTAGCATTAGTATTATTATTAGATGGCGTTAAGAACTCGAAAGCTCATTGCCTCAAAATACAAAATTTCGCCAATTGTTACGATTGTGAAAAATAATTTCACTTTAATTTTCAATTTCTTGGTATTAGCTTTTTATTTATCTCCCTCCGTCCATTTCAGAAAAATAAAAACAAAAAAAATATATGTTGTATTAACTTTTTTGTTTATACATCTCGATCGTTTTAACACTTTCGTTGCTCACTCGAGAAGTAGTCACAGGTGCCGCCTAACCGTAGAGAAGAGAAGAGAAGAGAAGAGAAGAGAAGAGAAGAGAAGAGAAGAGAAGAGAAGAGAAGAGAAGAGAAGAGGAGAGGAGAGAAGAGATAAAGTTCCTTCGTACATATATCTTTCAACGAAGGCGTTTTTGAAGGACGACGAGAGTGATCTCGAAAGAGACTCGGCGCCATGAATCGTCGTCGTCGTCGTCGTCGTCGTCGTCGTTCCCGATGGAATCTCAGCTGTTTTTTTTCCCCTTTTTTGGGTGATTTTTTTTCTTCCTTCCTTCTTCTTCTCTTTTTGTTTTTTATTTTTATTTGTATTCTTCTTCTTCTTCTTATTATTATTATCATCATCATCTCTTTTCTCTTTTGCTCTTCCTCACCGTCGGCTACGTATTTTCATCGAGCCGTGCGGGTGGACGCGTCGGAGCAAGAAAGACGTGCGGAAAAAATGAGGCATGAACGTGCGGAGAAAACGGTGTGCGATGAGGAGGCCGCTGAGAGAAGAAGAAAAAGAAAAAAAAAAGAAGAAGAAGAAGAAGATGAGAGAAAATAAAATAAAAGAAAAGAGAAGAAAATAAGAGAGAGAGAGAGAGAGAGAGAGAGAGAGAGAGAGAGGAAGAGAGGAAGAGAGAAGTTGGTAGCAGCACTGAAAGACGACCTTCTCTCACTCTCTCTCCCTCACCCCTCTCTCTCTCTCTCTCTCTCTCTCTCTCTATATATATATATATATATATATATATATATATATTTCTCTCTCTTTCTCTCTTACACCGCCACCGCACCGAGTGATGTGAAATTATAATTCCGTAAAATTAACGTTGCATATGTTAATTATTAAGAACCGGTCCGTGGCTCGCGGTCGTCTTCAAGGCTCTCGATTCCACTACGTTCACTAAGTATGTATGCATGTATGTATGTATTTATGTATGTTTCTATGTATGCATTTATTTATATATGTATGTATGCATGTATGAATGTATGTATGTACGTGCTCGCGCGAGTTACAAGCCACGATCAAAAGAGTAAAAGAGAGGGAGAGAGAGAGTAAAAGAGAGAGAGAGAGAGAGAGAGAGAGAGAGAGAATGAGCCTGCTCTCAACTCGTGTGCGCACCAGGGTGGCTCTCTCTCTCTCTCTTTTTCTCTCTGCGCAAGAACGAAAGAACCTTGCGCTTCTAGCTCGCTTACTCGATAGAAAATCCGTTGAGAGGGCTCCCAAGTGTTAACAGATCGATCTTAGGTCGGTGATGCTTCTTATAAATCATCGGCGATCCAACTTCGAAACGAATTTTTTTTTTAGTTCTTCTTTTTTCCCCTACATCTTCTACTTCTTCTTGTTTCTTCTCTTATTATTATTATCATCGTTATTATTAATTATTATTTTTTGAAAATGTTATTCTCTAACAAATAACGATTACTTTACTTATCATACGTATGAATTCAGATTGAATAATTAACGTCAATTTAATGAATTTTTTCATTTTTTAGAGTTTATAACTGTTATTATATGTGTGCGTGTGTTTTTTCCTTTCTTTGCTTTTTTTTTTCTAAACGTTTTCTTTTCTATAAGTACACGATATCACTTTGAGATCATGTAATAATATAGATCGAGTAATTAAGATCGATTTATAATTAATTCTAACATATTCGAGAAACGACTGCTTTTTTTTTAGTCTTATTCATCCTCTGCGTATTATTATTATTGTTATTATTATTATTATCTCTTGAAAACGTTATTTTCTAATAAACATCATTACTTACGCATCATGCGTAAGAATTTAGATTGAATAATTAAAGTCAAGTTAATTAGTTATTTTTTAGAATTTATAACTGCCATTATATATGTGCGTGTATTTTTTTTTGAACGTCTTTTTTGTTACAACACGATATCACTTGGAAATCATGTAATAATATAGATCGAGTAATTAAGATCGATTTATAATTAATTGTCATATAATCGAGAAACGATTTTCTTTTATCTTTTTGTTGTTTTCATCTTATTATTATTATTATAAGTACAAGTGTCTCGTCAATAGAGCCTTTTGTAACAAGATTACCTTCTTTTCACGTAAGAAAATTAAGATCGAATAATCATACTTAATTCTGACATACGTGAGAAACGACGTGTGTGAGTATATTACATCTTATTATCATTATTATTATATTTATTTTTTTTAAAGCAATTTATTTGTAACAGTATTACTTGTGAATCACGTAAGAAATTCAGATCTAATGATCAACGTCAATTTACTTAATTCTCACAAATAACATAAACTATTCCTTTTCATCTTCTTATAAGTAGTTATTACGCCTATTTTTTTCGTTTTATTTTTTCTTTTTTTGTTTAAAAAAAAAAAAGATCTCTACCAACGACGAATCTAATAATCAACGTCAATTTACTTAATTCTTACACACATGAGAAGCTATACTTTGTTATCCTCTTATTACAGATAATTATTACGTATAATTTTCTTTTGAAAGGACATTTACTAAGAACAACAGAATTACTTGCTAATCATCTTGTAGAAAAATTAACAAGAGATGGAATAATCAAGATCAATCCAATTTAATTCTGGAATAACGTGAAAAACGACACGAGTTAGTGTCTCGTCATCGTCATCGTCGTCGTCATCATCATCATCATCATCATCATCATCATCATTATTATTATTATTAATGTTATTATTAATATTATTATTATTATCATTATTATTATCATCGTACATAGGTATCTATTTTTTAAAACGATCCTTTCTATAACAAGATGCGATTAATCCGTAGTCGGTAATTATTTCACGAAGTACATAATAAGAACTCGTCGAATAATTATTTTTTCTCCTTAATCGAGTGAATTGATATTAAATAAGAAAAGTTAACGATCGATCAATATCCCCTTCGCTCGTAGAATATTCCAAATAGTACAAATAATTATACCCCTTGCCCTCTCTCTTTCCCACACAACTATCCTCAAGAGAGAGAGAGAGAGAGAGAGAGAGAGAGAGAGAGAGAGAGAGAGAGAGAGAGAGGGCTACCGTATCTTTTAAGATAACGCAATCAATACGTAAGATATCGCGACATGACTAATGGAACCAATGGAACGAATTAATTGCGAATCTTAATTTCTTCCTTTTCGTTCTATTTTAGAGATGATAGGGGGATTGAGGGGGAGTGGGCAGAGGGGAGTGAAGCGGGGAAAAGAGCAAAAACGAACAAAACAAGAAAGGAAAAAAAAATTAAAAAAAACAACTAAAAGCAAGCTTTGCGTACGGTAAACGCCAACGATTTCTCTATAACGTGTACTTTCCTTCTCCCCTCCCCTACCCTCCCCATCCACCATCCCACATCCCTCAACTCCCTTCGCTAAAATATATTCTTACTTCGTTCTCAGTATTTACACGCAAGGACATTATCGTGGACATAATTGACCGGCGAACGAATTAAGCGTACGTTAATGCGAATTCGAGTATAACAAGAAAGAAAGAGATAGATAGATAAAGAGAGAGAGAGAGAGAGAGAGAGAGAATTTCTTCGCGAAGTAGCTGGAAATACTTAACGATCCTCGGAGCACCATATTTACGAAGATAATCGTCCAAGTTACGAAGACTCGGAGAATACTCAATTTTCGATCGAGTTCGACTTTCGACCGCTTAATCGATACCCGACCGTTTACGCGAGCCTACTACGTAAAAAAGAAGTTCGATTAAATCAATTAATCTCGCTCGTTTCGAGATAAAAGAAACAAAAGTATAAGAGAGAGAGAGAGAGAGAGAGAGAGAGAGAGAGGGGGGGAGGTGGGTGGAGATGGGGGCGGGAGAGAGTGGTGGAAGAGAGCGAAGATACTCCAAACTTTATTTTTCGTACCTTCGGGGGAAAAAAAATAACAGAAAAATAAAAAAAAAAAAGAAAAAAAAACAGAGAAGGGAAAAGGAAAGTAAAAGGAAAAAAGAAAGAACAAAAAAATGGTCGTAGTAAGTATTCGAAAAAAATTTCTCGAGTTCTTCGTACGTTTTAAGAAACCGTCGGACTTACCATCTCGAAGATGTTCTTTTATTGACACGCTATGGATAACAGCGGCTTTGTGCATACACATCGCAGAAACTACGTACCTTTCGTACAGATTTTTGTGTACTCTGCATACACATCTTCTCTCTCTCTCTCTCTCTCTCTCTCTCTCTCTCTCTCTCTCTGTTTGTCTCTCTTTAGTTTTGACTCAATGCCCTTTCCAATGGATTGAGTGATTTCATCCTTCAGAGGACACTTCCACTCGAAATTTCGAAAGATTTTTTACTTATTTTTGTTCTTTTCTTTTAGTCTTTTTTGTCTTTTCTAATAACTCAAGCGACGTAGAAGAATTGACGCGTAGAAAGAAGGGAAGAACACGTTTGAAGAAATATCTAGAGAATTTTTCTCTGTTCATAATTCTCTTTCTCTCTCTCTCTATCTCTTTTTCTCTCTATGTTTTTCTTTGCATCCCGAGTTCGGTTCAAGACGGACGGGCAAGTACAAAGGCATAAGCGAGAAATTGATGGAGCCAGGAGGAGTGAGTGGGTGGTCGATTAATCGTTCGCATCTTACGTAATCTATCGTGATGTTTCATCGATAAAATCCAATCTACGGGAAAGAATAAAGATCATTCTTTATGATCCCTATTCTTCTCGAGATATTATTAACGAAGGCATCGAAGAGAGAGAGAGAGAGAGAGAGAGAGAGCCAAGGAAAAAAGAGAAAAAAGAAATAACAGCAAGAAAAAGAACAAAAAAAAATTCTATTAGAGATTCACATCGCGTTACGCTATGCTTCTGCGTATGGCTAGCTTGTTACTCGCGATCAATGATTAGACGGCGCGCGTAATTTTAGTTAAGGAAAGAAAAGAAAGGAAAAGAAAGGAAAAGAAAAGAAAAGAAAAAGGAATGCAAAGAAAGAGTCTAACGATGTTCCAAGAAGAGCTAACAATCGGAGTTATTACCGTCACGGTTGGAAGCGCTTTCATTGAGAAACGAATACTTTCTCTGCGCGACTTATCAGCCGCACCACTAACCCGTAATTTTATCTACTCTCGAACGCTCGTTTCCCACTTTATCCAACGCACTAAGCTAATTAGCTGTTATTGCTTCCAACCGTCCCGTGCCGTTTCAAGCGTAACGTGCCAATTCAACTCTCGTTTCTATAAGATTTTGATAGATCTTATATATATGTGTGTGTGTGTGTGCGTGCGTGCGTTATATATGAATCATATGTATATGAATAAGTATATATATTACGTATAAATCATTTGTTATACTTAAAAATAATATTTATATGTATTAATAATATCGATATTTTATCAATTATATATATATATATATATATATATATATATATATATGTATGTATCATTAATTAATATGTACGACATTATCTTATTTTATATTGTTACAGCAATTTAATAAAGTAGTTTTTTAAATCTACATTAATTATTATATTTCCGTATAGTGGTTAATGATCTTAGAGATCAAGACTACTACAAAACACTACAATATTAACAATAATAATTAATAATAATAATTATAATAACATATAAATAATAAATTGTGGAATTTTATTATTGTATATTAAGTGGCAAATCGTATGATATTGTTACATTATTATAAGTTTTAATAATTAATTATTAAAGCAAACAAATTTTGCTTTAAATAAATATTCTAATATTCTAATATTTATGATAAAGAATAACAATTTGTAGAATATTTATATCGTATAATATGTAATTAAATTATATGATATTTTCGTAGCAGGATCAGTTTATATTTTTTGATATAAAGAAATCTGATAAGGTTCCTAAAATGTATTGCATACTTACACACGCATGTATGTAAACTGGTCAAACGTTTTCCGCTCGTTTTTCAAGACTTTGAAGATTGTACACAAATTACTCGAGTTATGTTATATTTAACAATATAATATTTATAACAATATTATCGTTATTTTGAAAGATTCAACGATATATTACCGTTATATATAAAATATGATATTACTTACGATAATATCATATTTTATTCCTTAATATCGTTATAACTTAACATAGCACGACCTTTTTGTACTATTATTAGCTTAACCATTTAAAATAGATAAATATGATGTGAATCCAGAATGTTGACATTGTGTGATATTTTTGTCCTATTATTAGCTTAACCATTTAAGGAAGAGAAGTCCGACTAGTACTCTTTAACGTGTATTATGTCAATAATAAACCGCACAAATTTGACGTTCTATGATAATTGAAAAATTGCATAATGTTTCCGTACTATTGTTAGATTATTATTTTAAAATATACAAGGTTAACGCGTATATTGATGTGTATGATACAATTAGCAAACTGCAAAATATTGACATTGTTTCATATTTTTGTCCTATTATTAGTTAAACCATTTAAAACAGAGATACCTGACAAGCATTCTCTTACGTGTGTGATGGAAATAACGAATTGTTGAAATTTAACATTGTATGATATTTTTTACACTATCATTAGTTCAACGAAATTTAATGAAGAGAAGTCTGAGAAGCGCTCTTTAATCTGTACGATGTAAATAATAAACTTCCAAGATATTATATTGTATGATAATATTAATTTAATATTTTTGATTATTATTAAATTAATTTTTTAAATATTAACGTGTATCTTAATTAAACCATTGAATTTTAACAATGCCTGATATTTTTATGCTATTATTAGTTAAACCGTTTAAAGAAGAGAAGCCTGAAAAGTACTCTTTTCAACGATCTATGATAGAATTTCAACGATCTATGACATTTTTTCTTGTGCTATTATTAGCTCGACCGTTTCAACCAGAGAGGGTTGACAAGTATTCTCTAATGTGTGTGATGTAAATAACGAACTGTTGAAATTTAAAATTGTATGATATTTTTTATGATATCATTAGCTCAACGAAATTTAAAGAAGGAAAGTCTGAAAAGCGCTCTTTAATCTATACGATGTAAATAATAAACTTTAGAGATTTGATATTGTATGATAATTGACAAATTGTATGATATTTTTTTTTTTATTATTATTAGATTAATTTCTTAAAGATTAACGTGCATCTTAATATGTATGATGTAAATAATGAACCATTGAATTTTAACAACGTCTGATATTTTTATGCTATTATTGCTATGTTATTAATCCGTTTAAAATAGAGAAATTTGACAAGTACTCTTTTCAACCATCTATGACATTTTTCCGAGTGCTATTATTAGCTCGACCGTTTTAACTGAAGAGGATTGACAAGCATTCTCTAACGTGTGTGATGTAAATAACAAACTGTTGAAATTTAACGTTGTATAATATTTTTTATGCTATTAGCTAAACCATTTAAAGAAGAAAAGCCTGACAAGCATTTTCCAAAGTGTGTGACGTAAATAACAAATTGTTGAATTTTAACATTGTATAATATTTTTATGCTATTATTAGCTCATTGAAATTTAAAGAAAATAAGCCTGAGAAGTATTCCTTAACGTTTATGACATAAATAATAAATTGTATAACTTTGTATTTGTGACATTTTTAAGCTAATATTAGTTCAATCATTAAAAGCAGAAGAGATTGACAAAAACTCTCTAAAGTGTATGGATGTAAATAATAACAATGTATAATATTTTTATATTATTTTTAGTTTAACCATTTAGATCAGAGAAACGTGACAAGTATTCTTTAAAGTGTATGATGTAAACAATAAACCGTAGAATTTCAACGATCTATGATATCTTTTTCTGCTATTATTGGCTCAACCATTTGAACCGGAGAAGCTTAACGATCATTCTCGAACGCGTACGATGTAAATAACTACCGAAACCGTAGAAATTTGACATCGTTGCGTGATATTTTTGTGCTATTATTAGTTGGACCATTTAATTAATGCCGTAGAAATACGATGTGCACCCTAACATTTACTACGTACATATGACTGGTGAAACGATTGGATGTTCGTTCGGATCATAGGAACAAGAGCTCGTCTCGTTTCTTTCGGGCTATTCTCAAGCATCATAAATAAAGTGATAAGGAAGTCGGCGCCTTGCTACTTACTTGTTTATCTCCCTTTCTTTCTATTTTTTCTTCGTAGTAGCAATGACTCCGTGAACAACGTTAAGACTACTTTGACTTACGTATACATACATGCATGCACACACACACACACACACGTGTATACACGTATATGTATGTATATTCGAGGCGTTAAGTGCATCGGTGAATCGTGTTAAATATAAGACGAGTTACAAAGAGATGGGAAATGCTTCTCGCATTAAGAGTTTCCCTGACCGTTCATAATAATTGGATTTCACGTTTGAGGAATTGCTTTTGTAATTTCGTCGTTTGTCAATCCCCTGATGGAACACCTATCGACAGACGATGGGCCTAGCTAAATTGCTATTTAATGACCAAACGTTCATGATCGTGAACTCGTTCGTGAGCTTTCGTTCGATCATCTTCATCGATCAATTTTAATTAAAACTTCGTAAATCGATTCTTACCCAAGGACGATCTTTTTCTTTCTTTCCTTTTTTTTTTATTTTATTTTATTTTTTATTTTTTTGTTACTGAACGATATTCTCGTCGTTTCGTTCGTTCGAACGAACACCGAAAACAGTCAAGTTTCTAAGTTTCCATTGTTTCGGATGGTCAAACAAATCGATATAAGATATAGATAACTAACATTTATCTAATATCTTTTATAAGTTTCTGTAGATAAAATATGGGAGAGAATTTTGTTAATTTTGTTATAATTCTTACGTTAGATATTTTGTTATTTTATTAATAGAAAATTGAATCTTTTAAATGTTAGAAAAGAGAAAGTTCTTTTTTTTGTTTTAAATGTTTAACAATCGAGTCTGGAAAAAATTATTTGTCGGTTGTGGGTGACCTCCTAGATAATTAACGTTTTAAAATTTATTATCTCTGTCAAATGCGAATAAGTCGAGTGTAAATAATGTCCTTTTGTTAAAAGAAAAAAATTGAAGAAAGAAAAACAACCAATTATTCCATGCAATGGAAAAATAACACGTTCTCATAATACTTAAGAACGAACTATAGATATTGTTCGCGTTAACGAGTAGTATTGTCTTAAATATTTTTAGATAAATTTTATCTATTCCATTGCATATGCGACTTCTTACAAGTTTTCTAATTTTTCTTTTTCTCTTAAATGCCTAATATTTTTAGTCCGAAGGTCAAATTTTATCGAAATTACAATCGTTAATCTTCGCGTATCGTCGAACAAGATTATTTATATAAATTTTATGTTAATCATATTTTATTTAAACTATAGATATCTGACACGTCCTTCTATATATATATATATATAGGGTGTCCCATGCAACTGGAACAAGCTGTATCTTTTAAACGATTGAATATAGAACAAAAAAGTGGTATAGGTCAAAGTTCAATGGTATTAGAGGGTGCATAATATTAAAATAATTTTATGCATCGTTGTGTATCGGTGCATCAGGAAAATACGACTGTACTTTTTTTATTGAACCGCATTGAATGAACACATGAACCTATATTTTGAACTGCACCAGTTGATGCAGTTTTTTATGCACTAGATAAAAGTATTAATAAACTTGTGCTCCATACTTATACGTTAGGAAGATTTTATTTTTAATTTTTATTTTTTCTGTATTATTTAGATCCGTTATAGGAAATTTCAAACTTTTCATTGACCCGACATCTTCGACTTCCTTCATAGAAAATTAAAGGAAAATAAAAAAGAAAAAAAATCATAGATATTTTCGATAATATTTTTAATATTTTTACAGTAGATGAATTCGTTTCGAAAATTTTTTTATTCTTAGAAAAAAAAAGAAAGAAAAACCGACATTCTTAAATCGGCAGTCGAATCGAATCGAAATTATTTGTATATCTTTCTTACGAGTAGGTAACTTTATTATTTTTTATCTAAATTTCAAATTAATCTATTCGATAATAGATACGATAAAGTTGACACATATACAAACACACATGTTTGGATTTGAAATATGAAATACAATGAAAAATCGTCTGTTAGTCATTTCAATATATCGACACCATAAGCAAAACCGTTTAAAAACTATCGTAAATCCTTTCCAATAACGTTTGGCGAAATCATAAATATTGCTTTTATAACATTCAAAATTTATTTTATCGTTCATGTGTGTGTGTGTGTGTGTGTGTGTGTGTGTGTGTGTGTGTGTGTGTGTGTGTGTGTGTGTGTGTGACAATATTCATGTATAAAATAATATAAAATATCTAATTAACCAACTTAATATTTTCACGAATAATTCTAAAAACAGTGTATTTAACGTAATAAAAATGAGAAACAAATAATTTATTCATGCATTCATCATGAAAAAAATTTATTTGAACTTTCGTATTAATTTCCTCTTATAACATTTAATTAATAATATATATACTATATATATTATATATTATATATATTATATATATAATATATATATACCCCATTGATCGTATGGGGTACATCGTACGCGTGGAATTTCGCTTGGAAGTAAACGATCGTATGCAAACGGATGAGTTATCCGATCGTTCCACGTGATATTTTTGCCACGAACGTAAACGACGAAAGAGGAGATAGATAAGGTGAGGATGAAGAGGAAGAGGAGGAGGATGATGAGCAGGAGGAGGAGGAGGAGGAGGAAGAGGAGTAGGAGGAAAAAGAATACGCGTGAGGTAAGATCGATAGGTCGCGGTAAGATTTAATTAGGTATTTCGACGACAGGAAACAATTAGCCTCGAACGGAAATTATTCTTTGTGTATCTTACGTTCGTGTGTTGTGTGTGTGAAGAAGAGAGAGAGAGAAAGAGACAGAAACAGAGAGAAAGAGAGAGAGAGAGAGAGAGTGTGCGAGAGAAAAATAATCTCTTCTTGTTTTTTCTTTCTTTCTTTCTCTTTTTCACTCTTTCTTTCTTTCTGTACGCCGTGTTCCGTCGCCGTGCCGTCTTCGACGCCGCCTTTTGCTATGCTTCGCGTGCTCTTTGGATTCGCTCGAACACAATACACGTAGCCGAGAACAAGCCATTGTGTTTTGGTCGGACAAGCGCCTTGTTGCTTCAACGAACGGCAACAGAACGTATATACATTGGTTGGTTGGTTCTTTGGTTGGTTGGTTGCTTGGTTGGTTGGTTGGTAGGTACAGTGAGAAGCGATAATGGCCATTTGAAGGGGCTACTAACTCCTCTCCCCTTCATCTTTCTCACTTCTTATTTTTTTTTCTTCTTCCTTCTTTGTTTTTTTTTTATGTTCTGTTTTGTTGTTGTTGTCGTTGTTACTGTTTTGCTTTTTTATTTCTCATTTTCTCCTTTTTCTTTTCCTTCCTCTTCTTTTTTTACCCTCTCTGACCTTTCTTATCATAAATATCTCTTGTTACGTCGTACCATACAGGAAGATTCATCGGTTGCATTATACAAGCGAAAATAGATAAGATATATATATATATATATATATATATATATATATATATCTTATATATAATATATCTTATGGATACAATGGATGATTTGAGAAAATATATATTAATAATGATACTGTTCGAGTTAAAATTTAATTTCTCTCGTGATGAAAAACAAAAGAAAAAAAATAAATAAATAAAAAATAAAAAGATCCGCGTTTGAAAATTATTAAGTGATGCGAATGAAAAGGAAATAAGAATATGTTCATTGATTAAATAAATAAATGTTAGGAGAGAAAATTAATGCGAAAGTTTAGATTAATTTTTGTTCACGATGAACGAATAAATAAATCGTTTATTTTTCATTCTTATTAAGTTAGATGCACTGTTTATAGAATTATTTGTAAAATTGTTAAGTTGATCGATTTAGAGTGGAGGAATATTTGTTAAACAGATATTAGAATTGTTTTATTTAGATATGTTATATTATTAACAACATATTGTACATTATATTGTTTATCATGATATAAAATAAATTACTTGTCGAATAAAATCGAATGATTAAAATATACGAATAATGTCGAAGAAAATGTTAATTAAAAATTAACACGAGTTATACACGAAAATGAAACATCTTCTTTGTCAGTTATTGTTAAGTAATCATTGTAAACTTTTCAATTATTTTTCTTTCTTTCTGTTTTTTTTTTTTTTAATTTATATATATATTTTTTTTAATCGAAATAAATCTCATACATTTGCCGTAATCGATAACGAGTTAATAAAAAAAAAAAAAAAAGAAAATATTGTTTCAATTTCTCATAACATTTTTATACTATTAAATTTAGGAATACTTCTCAATACAAATAATATTCATTTTCGACGGTAGTCCGTGTAATGTTGTAATCCCGTAAAAGGTATTATGGAAGATTATAAATTAGTCGTAGAGTAAGAGAGATATTTTTCAAGATTCCATTGGATATAATCGAAGGTGCCAGAAATTTATCGTTAGGAGTCCCACCCGTGGTTAAAGCGTAGGCGTTTATACGACGACGTCATTTCTATCATACGCGGATGGATTTTTAATCAATTTCGTCGCCGCGAAAGTACCGAAAGTATGTAACAGTCTAACACAGACTCGAAGAACGGAACGGAACGGTGGTTACTTTGGATCTTTCGTGGCAAATATCGAAGGAACGCGTATCGTCCGTCGAGCTTTGTTTGAAAGACGGCGCCATGTATTCGATATCTTACGATCGTGATACGTATGTACAACATCTGTGGACTACAACGAGGAAGAGATCTTCGAATTTATCCACCTACTTCGAGAGAACGGGACTTGTATTTAAAGAAAGAAAGAAACAAAAAAGAAAAACAGAAAAAAATTTATATTATATTTTTCTCTAATTTTTTTTCTTTATATATAGATATATAAATGTGATATAACATTTCTGTTTTCTTTCTTTTTTTTTTAAATATCGTTACAATGGAAATATTTATAAATACTTATAAATAATTTGTATTTTGGATCTTTATAAGAATAAAGAAATAAAATATTTATAAATATTTGGTGGTCAAATTTGTATTTGTGATCTGTACTTTCAAACATTTAGTTATGTTTCTCTTTAAATTGTTATCAGAATAAAGAAATAATATATTTATGTATTTGTATGTATCTTTTTAAAATTGATATAAAAATAAGTATGGTCTGTTACACTGTTTGTTGCAAATATTTTTTAACAGGAAAATATTTCTAGACATTTTCTAAGAATGTTTCTATTTGAAATTTATATATTTCAGAGACTTTAATCATATATTTCCTTTTAAATTCATATAAAAATATGATGATTTTTTGTTTTATTTTTATTATTATTTTTTTTTTTATATTATCACGATGTAAAAATTTATACAAATTTTCAGAAGATTTCTATAGGATGGGCCAAAAGTTCCTAAGTGATTAATCAAAATTAATTTCACTTTTCCAAAACTTATGTTAGACTAATTTGTTTTTTGAGATCGTAAAAAAGTTCTTTGGTTTGTAGTTTTACAATCTGAAAGAATAAAAATTATTCTAAAATGTCCTGAAGAGGGATAATTTTTTTTTTTATATCATTTAGAAACTTTTGGTACGCTTTATATTTGAGACCTGTACTACGAATCCTCCTTTTTTTATTTATATTTACCTTTAAAAATCAATATAAATCTAAATATGATTTGAACTAATTGCAATATCAATTTTGATTTAGTTTTTTTTTCTTTTTAATATTGTTACAATGTAAAAATATTTATAAAAAATTGTCTAACACAGTTTGTTACAAAACCGTCTTACGTACAGGTAGGAGGGCATTATTTGTATTTTGCACGTGGTGTGGTCGTGCGTGGGTGTTCAATGCAACTCACCGTTAAGTAGTCGAACTAGGAATGGACATGGAATAAGAAGCATCGATAGTTAACATCGATGTTACCATCGAATGATAAGCAAGTAATATCGATCGTAAAACATCGACATTTAAATCTCAAAAGTTATTAGAAAGAAAATAACGTTAATGAAATTTCATTGCATTATATTATCTTTTATTATAAAAATTCAATGTGCGTGTGTGTGTGTGTGTGTGAAACTAAAATTGGATTAGAAATTTTTTGTTTTTTTTTTGTTATTTCAGATATTAAATAATAATTATTAAAATTAATTGAAACCTTGCGGTAAGTTTAGAACTAATAAATTAATCACGCTTTATGTATTTTACACATTATCAGTATTTCTTATTTTATTCAGAAAAAATTCATCAAAGTTTATATTATCTTAGAAAAGTAAGTAGGAAGTTTATATATTTCTTTATTTATTTTTTTTTTAATCTAAATATTAATTTTAAAAAGCAATGAGAAAAAGAAATTCAATTAAAAGCATTTATTATTATTTCGTAATTGAATGAAAATAATGAAAATAAATTTTTATATAAACAAATTTAACATATCATACGCATTTCATTTCTTTTTGAAATGAAATTTCATTATATTTCGAAAAGCAATATGAAACAGAAATTCAATTGGAAGTTCCTTCTATTATTTAATATTGAATGAAAGTAACGAAAATTAATTTTCCTATTTTTATTTTATTTTATTTTATTTTATTTTATTTTTTATTTTGAAAATAACATCACGATAGTAAGAACAAATAAACGCATTGAACTTTATCGTTAGAATAAAATTTTTTTATTAATGATAATTTTTCAGAGATAAGAACATAATAATTCGTTGGCGTGCATTAAATAACGTAGTTGGAAATAGTTCGAAGTATTAAAAAAAAAAAAAAAAAAAGAAGAAAAGAAAAGAGAGAAAAGAAAAAAAGAGACAAAAGAAATCTAAGACTTTCTCAATCCGCTTTCGAAGAAAATTTCCATCTTTCAAGTTCGCAATCAGGCACTGATTCATGGGATGTACTTTAACATTTCTTGCAAAATCAGAAGGTTCGTTAAGACAACAAAGGCACGTTGTTCACCGTCGTAAATCTAAGAAAGCTGTCCAACCAATAACGCTCTCTACGAATAGGGACGTGACCGGTATTAAAGGCTGTAAAATGCATTTTATTGCATTCACGAATAAAACGTTAAAGTAGAAAAGAACTGAACGTTCGGGTTTCGTCTCGCGTACATCTCGATCGATAAATATCAATTGCAAATAATCGTTCGAGATAATTTTCAATTCCGGTGGCACTCGATACACGAGAAAAAGGGGGAAAAGAAATAATCGATCATTTTGCGTTTCCGCAAAAAAGAAGAAAAAAATTCATTCAATCTGCCACTTAATTCTATCCGGAAGAGGTGCAACGCTTTAAGGGGCCGCGATTTGATCGATCGTTTTAACAGGAAAACATCTTTTTTATTCTTTTTTATCGTTCGATTGAACATCGATCATTTTACCGAAAATAAATGAATAAATAAATGAAGCGTATGCGAAGGAATATAAAACTAATGTTGTTATTAAAAAATTAATTTTTTGTTTCCATCAAATATTATCGTACGTTTTGGTGGGTATTAAATTTTTCATGTCATCTTTCACGTAACATAAATGAAATGATTTTCTTTCAAAGTTGTATAAATTCAACTTTTAGAAAATATTAGTTTGTTATTTCTAGACGCGTAAAGATATCTCTTTTCTATTTTTAGAATTATTTAAAAGAAATTAGGCTATTATATAGAATTGAATCAATGTTTGTTTAGAAATTAGTACGAATTCATTTCCATCAATGAGTAAGTTTATTAGTTGCATTAGCTAAGCTACTCTTATCGCTTTAATTCTAATCTGATTCGAGAGTTAATTTTTTCTATAGTTGTATCTTTGTTATCGAACTTATTTATTTTAGTACTCTCAAAAATGTTTATCGAACGAATAAATTTGCACTTTCGATAATATACCTTTTTTTTTAATTATAAGATCGTTGTCATTTATATTTGAAAATTATGTTTGAGAATAGTTCAATTTTCAATTAACACATAAATTTAAATTTGATTTTATTCCCGTTTTTGACAATTTCTTATTTTTCAAGATAGAATAAGTCCATTTTTATTATTAACAAAAGCAATGTATTTCCTATGAAAATATTTATTAAGATATTCAGACACATAATAAAAGGTCAAATATCTGAAATATTAAAAACATAGAATTAATTAATATAACAATATTTTGAAATACATTAAAAAGCAATTAAATATACTCGAAATAAATAGAAATAGAGTGATACTGCTTAAAACAAAAAAAACCGATTTATATATTACAATAATTACAGATTTTGTGATATCAAATTGATTTAATCTTTCATCATGAAAATCTTCATTTTAATAATTTAAAATAATGGATGAAATACGAATATCTAGAACATTTAACATATATTAAAATAAAATTTTTATTTTAATAATTTAAAATGATCGACGATATATGATTATCTTGAATATTTACAATACATTAAAATACAAATCAAGCAATAAATATTTTGAAATCAAATAAAAATTGATTAATACTATAAAAAAAAAAAATAAATAAATAAATAAATAACTACTCAGATACTTCAACAATTCCATGATTTTATGATCTCGAAGTGATTCAATCTTTCATCGTGTAAATCATCATTTTGATAATTCTAGATAATTTACGAGAGAGATAAATTTTTTTATATTTTCTATTAAAATGGAAAATAAAAAGAAAGTAAGGATCGTGATCATAGTGACTTGACGTTAGAACGATCGAACAAACTGCTCACGATTACGGAAGTCGGACGTTCGTCAAGGAATATTATTATTAAAGACCGTTTAAACGGCATGCTTTACGATGGCGGGCGTGGCTCTATTATCAATCACATTGTTTCGGAGGGTCGTAAAATGGACGGCTTAATGGTAGCCTCGGTCACCGGTCAACCGCACTGTGACCGTGCACCGTAGGTTCGTCCGTGCGAAATAACCGTTTCTAATCCAAACTAAAGATGAGGAAACACGCGGTACACCATAATGTTTTCATCATATTTATTTCTGGCACTGAGCTTCGCCACGTACATATAGGTATGTATCCAGATATGTACATATGTTATATGCTTAACCCGTATTGAACGGTATAATCGATTTCAAGAACAATTTATCGATCGTGAAGAAAACGATTACCAAATCCATTTTTCGGGTCAAACATTCGGTATATGTAAGTACTGTGTCATAATATTATCATAACGAGAATATTCTGTGTTTTATATCATAATATTATCATAATATAATATTGTCTATGTAATATATTACAATATTATTTCACAAATAGCCATATAAAAAGATTAATATTACGATATTTTATATGTACCGTATAATATCATAATAATTCAATATTATGTCTTCATATTAATAATAATAAAATAATGATCGTAATAAAATAACGTGATCATATCTTATCATAATAAAATATTGAATAATAATATCATATATATCTACGTAAAAAAAAAATATTATCATATCTTATATCGTATCGTATCATAATTATGCAATATTATATCATAATATCATTACAATACGATATTGTATATCATAATATCACCTTTAATAATAAAATAAAATAAAATAAAATAAAATGAAATAAAACAAAATAAAATAATAATGATAATAATAAAATAACGTGATCATATCATATAATAGAATATTAAATAATGTAATAATAACGTAATATATATATATATATATATATATATATCTACATAAAAAAAAATATATTACAATATTTTATATGTACAATATCGTATCATAATAATGCAATATTATATTATAACACTATCACAATACAATATTGTATTTCATAACATCACCTTTAACAATAAAATAAAATAAAATAAAATAAAATAAAATAAAATAACATGATCACATCATATTATACAATAATATATATACAATGATATATATCGGGTATACATATCAAATAAATAATAATAAGGTAATATATAAATCTCTTTCTTTTCTCTCTCTCTCTCTCTCTCTCTCTCTCTCTCTATCTATCTATCTATCTATCTATCTCTCTATAAAATTTCATTTTAACAAAGGCGAATTATTTTTGTTTCGAATTTACGATGCAGTACGATTCGCCGAGGGATTGTTCAATTCGCAATTGATAATTTTCTGGCAGAAGGAAGAAAATTTATACATATATAGAGGTATGTACATACATACACACATATATGTTAGAAGCATACCGATTTGCTTTAAAGAAGATCGATCGAGAGGGAGCCGATCTCATAAACAAGGCAAGAAGCATCGCATTAAGGTCTGTTTGTTGTTTGATGCCCGAAGCACGAAAACTCGCTGCCTATCTTCTTCCCTTTCTCCTCCTATCTCCTTTCTTTCTCTCTATCTATCTATCTATCTATCTATCTATCTGTCTGTCTATCTATCTATCTATCTTACTCTCTCTCTCTCTCTCTCTCTCTCTCTCTCTCTCTCTCTCTCTCTCTCTCTTTCTCTCTCTCCCTTTCTATCTATCTTACTATTTCTCAAGCGTACGCACGCGTCTTCCAGCAAAGCGTGAAATTAACAGGCGTCTATTTCGAGTCGCGTACGTCAACGGCCGTATAGTTGAGAGGTTTCGAGTGCTTCCGAGCATGAGAGGACACATAGAAACGACCTTCGGAGTTGATCGCTATAACCATATGCGCTCTTAAGAGCTAATTTCCTATTCGATCGACGAGGGAAATCCATGAATTTAACGAAATCTTATCGGTTCATTCTGAAAGCTTCTCTGATTCCAAAAAGTTCCGATAAATAATAAAGGGTCTTTAGATAAGATACATACATACATACATACATACATATATATATATATATATATATATATATATATATATGTAGATGTAGATGTTTTATAGGATTTAATAATTGTGATCGGAGGATTTAAATTAAAATCGACGAAAAATATATATCAAATTTCAGATAAAAATTATTCATAATAATTATTCAGATTTAAGATCAAAATTTATTGAGATTTTCTAAATTGACGTTGGTTTTTATCCGAGCGGATTATATAAACTTCTATGGACGTGGTTATGAGGAGTGATGGGGAGAGAGATAGAGAGAGAGAGAGAGAGTAAAGAAATTTATTTTTTTTCCCGAGTAATTTATTTTATTAATAAAAGTAATCGTTAAATGTGTATGATGGTATGCTTACGTTTGGAAATATTAAAAAAAAAAAAAAAAAAAAAAAAAAAAAAAGAAAAGTAAATATCAAAACGATTCGTTATCTTCGTGGAATTAGAGTATCTATGTTGAAGCAAGCAGTGTATTTCTTTATGGCGTTTTATGGAGTTCGAGAATAATATCACCTCAGGGTATCATCGAAAATTGAAAGAAACTAAATAGTCATTAAAATACATTAAAAAGATCAATCCTATTGCCAAGTCGACTTTTATTATTTTCATTTAACCAAAAGAATATGAGTAATAGAAAAAAAAATGTAAACGTTTAACGTAAATCATTATGTCTTATTTCTTTTTTCTTTATCATACACTAATCAAACCTTCCCCTTGTTCATTTAAAGCGGAAGAAGAAATCCGAGGTTGAAAGGAGCGTTCTAGAAAACGCGTAAGATACGACGACGGTATTACGACTTAACTCGTTGACAGCCGACTTCCGGCAGGACGTATCTATTTTAAATAGACCTGTCTATTTCGCGTCCCGTACCTACTACCAATTTTAGTCATAATTGAATGTTTGCCTTTGCGGAGTAATTAAATCGTTCATTTTGCTATCGGACAATTTCGAGTATCCTTCTTATATATTAAGAACGTATAATATATATATATATATATATATATATATATATATATATATATATAAACATATTATACTATTATAATTTTGTTTGATGAACAAATAATATGATACTCGTACACGTAACTTTCTCTCGAATTATTTAGAAATCAATTGATTTATATGTTAATAATAATCCTTTTATTTTTGTTGTTCCTTTTTTCTTTTTTTCTTTCTTTCTAAATGATTCGAATAATGACCAAATGTATCATATAAATTTTAATCATTTATATTGAGATTAGGTTAACCGATTACTCGTGAATGGTACCTTTTGACAAATTTAGTGTCCCTGCTATTTCACGAACTGTATAGTGCTGGTTATTCTCGATCAGTATATTGATTTGATCATCACCAGTACTGAAAGATCCTACCGAGAGTTCTCGATCTCACTGGGCATAAATCAACAGTTATAAACTTTGTGAACCATTTCAACGTAACAACAGTCCTTTCAATTAAATCACCGTTTTCGTAAACAGCACAAATCTCTGTTGCATTTTTCGACTTACATACGAGAAAAGAAAGAACATTATTTAAGTAAGTCGAAAGTGTGTACAAAAAAAAAGAACATAAATAAAAATATCCGACTTTATAAATTTATGAAGACTTGGTCGAACGATTTGTTTAAATGTATACGTAAAACTAATTAATTTTTAATATTATTATATATGTACTTATATATTTTGATACATATATCTATATATAACAAATGGCACATTCTATAATAACGATATGCCTGTAATAAATATTATTATCATATATATTACAATAATATGTATAATAATAATATTATTATTATATATATATTTTATTATTATATTATATTGTGTGCTTGTTTGTGTTATTAAAAATAAAAAAGAATAAGAAAGAAAATGAAAGTGAAATAATTAAAAAACAAAAATTAGGATCCTAATTCTTCTACATTTCCCTAACATACATACATATAATATACAACATTCATACTAGTAAATACATAAAATAAAAAAAAAATTTAGACAAGATTTTCTTACCCATTTCAATTTTCATTTTCTCATACAACATGCATATAAATAAAAGCACTGTCGCCAGAAGTATTTCCTCCGAACGACTCGATAATGATCGTAAAAAAAAAGAAAAGAAAAAGAAAAAAACGAAAGGAACTGTCACGTGACGTCGATTGTAAAAAACCAACACACTCGCGCATACAAACAAACAATAAAACACGTTTATAATTTGAAATCATCCGTTGGTCGGAATAAATAATCTAATTGCCAAATCGGAAGCTTTAAAGTATAAGCGATCGAAATAATAAAAGGATATCGATAGGCAGAGTGATTCTTGATGCGGCGCGCGACTCGTTTCTTCGATCGGGACAATAATTATGGGTTTCGCGTAGGAGCACGACGAGGAGGATAAAGAGGAGAGAGAGAGAGAGAGAGAGAGAGAGAGAGAGAGAGAGAGACGGAAAAGGATCTTTCGAAGATGGCACCGGCGGCAATGTAGAGCTGCTATCTCTCGCTCACTGAAAAATAAACAGGGCATCGTTTAATGGGCCGCAAAGTTTTCGCTCTTTCTCTCTCTCTCTCTCTCTCTCTCTCTCTCTCTCTCTGTCTTTCCGTCTCTCTCACTCACTCTTTCACTTTCCGACTCTCTCGCTTGCGCGGGCGCGCGCGTGCGACGTGCGCCAAGCCCCGCACGTTTTATCTGATGCATCCGGAATGCCTGCAACACAACGGACTCGCGGCACTGACGATGTAATAAGCGCCGACGACTATGCGGTGGTCGACGACCCGTAAGGCCTCCCATAAGCCTCCCCGAACCTTTCTTTATTCGAGATCGACGAAACCCAGCCGCAATTCCCGTCGATTCGAGATATCGCGAGATACTATGTTATTTGGCAAGTCAGATAAATCATTCGGTTTTGGAGCAGAGATAGAGAACGTATCTAGATCGTCCGTAATTTTAACGATAACGATAGCATTGTCAAAATATCTACACATATAGGCATATATATGTATGTACGTACGTACGTACGTACGTATGTATGTATGTATGTATATATGTACATATGTATGTATGTATGTATGTATGTATGTATGTATGTATGTATGTATGTATGTATGTATGTATGTATGTATGTATGTATGTATGTATGTACGTATGTATGTACGCAATAGTAAAACAACGTTTTTTAAAAGGACGTATGTATATACATGCATATCTATATACATATGTTATAACGAAATGATACTTCCATTTTAATACTATACATATGTGTATGTATCTAATAAAAACATAAGTATTTAAGCAAAATGTATGTATATGTATGTAATAGTAAAATAAGTCTTTTAGGAGAACGTATGAATGCATATATATATGTATATATATATATATATATATATATATATATATATATATATGTATATATTTGTATATGTATATAACTATATATCTATATTTGTGTATGTATATAACTATATATCTATATTTGTGTATGTATATAACTATATATCTTATAATAAAATAATTCTTTCTTATTGTTTGTATGTAATAAAACAAATAAGTCTTTTAAAAAAATCTATGTACATGTACATATCTACGTAGTAGTAGAATAAATATTTGAAGATGTACGTACATATCAACGTACATAATTATATATGTTATAATAAAATAATTTTTTGTTAAGAGTATCTCTGTATGGAATAAAAAAAAAAAAGAATAAGTATTTTAAGAGAATATATGGATGTAGGTATGTACGTAATGAAGTAAAAAAAAAACAATTATTGATGTATATGTATCTATGTAATAATAAAATATGTATGTATATGTGCATGTGTATGTTCATCATATTTATACATATATATGTATGTAATAATAGAGAGAAACGGACACGACATTGGCCAACCGGAGGAGAAAATAACTAAAAGCAAATTTTCAACAAATGAAATAGTTATATACTAAACATCATTGTAGTTATGTGTGTGTGATCACCCATTCGTCTCGTTTAATATTAGTATACTGAAACCTCTTTTCCTTCTAATAATACTCATTTCTCTTTGAAATGAGTATGTAGGAACATTCAGTATGAATGTATTAATACACAAACGCGCGCGCGCACACACAGACACGCACATATATATATATACACATAAATACATACATACACACATACATATATATATATATATATATATATATATATATATAAACACAGAAACACATATATAGGTGTGCCAGACGGTAGCAACATATAGGTAATCTACGTCGAGTAATAGCAATCGACCACGCATGCGAACGCTTTGCTCGTTAATAACGCGTGTGGTCCAATCGTGTAGAACCGTAAACTATATGTAGATTCTTCTTCGTTCTTGGCGCATACACGTATACATATACATATACATATACATACATTAGCATACACATTGCAGTCAACACGCGAAAATAAAATAGGTGATGCGTCCTCGTCCTCGACTTTCTTATCGTTCTTTTTTCTTCCTTTCTTTCTCTCACTCCCTCCCTCTCTCCTCTCTCCTCTCTCTCTCTCTCTCTCTTTCTCTGTCTTTTCTCATCTTGTTCACTCTCACTCTCATTCTCTCGTTCTCTCTTTCTCTTCCTCTTTTTTGCAATGGTAAAACGAACTACCAGCACGAAAAACACGCACGATCTACTTTACTGTACTCGAACGATAAGAAACAACGGGTAACCCATTTTTCTTATGTATATAATCTCACGTCGAGAATCTCTTTGCATTACCAATCAAGATTAGTTCACAATAGTTACATTGTCTTGTTTCTATCCCTTTTAGATTGCAACAGAATGAAAATCATTTATTACGTGTTTATTCTCAGATAAAAAGACACGCATATATATATATATGTATATATATATATATATATATATATATATATATATGTATATATATATGTATGTATGTATATTTATAGATAAATATTTAAGTACAACATGTAGAAGATGCATACATATACAAACACAAACACACACATATACACACGCATAATATCTCTTGCACTCGTGGATCTAAAACTAGAAAGAAAAAAAAAGAAGAGAAAAGAGAAAACTAAACAGAAATTCTGATAAAAATATTCCAAGAGAGAGAGAGAGAGAGAGAGAGAGGGAGAGAGAGAGAGAGAGAAAGTGAGAGGGAGAGGAGGAGAGAGAGAAAAGAAAAAGAAATAAAATTGGAGGGACACCCAACGAATTTCGAAGATCGAAACGAAAGAATCGTTTCGTTAAGAATTAGCTCGTGAGTTTTGTGTTGGCGTGCGTTATCAACGTACGCTCAAGAGCATCGATTTAGCACTCGGGACGATGCTCGTTTACACTGCGTTAACGTTATGGCTCTCGGCGAGTAGGCGTTAACGATTTTACTTAGGCGCGGAATCGTAGCCTGACTCGAACCTGGCGCCTCTTCTCTTTTCGACATCGTCTCGAAAACTTTCGAATCCTTTCGTTGACGCTATATCAAAAGACTGCTGCTACAATTACTAACACGAGTGCATTGGTAACATATTCGTGTGATATTTAGAAATTATACTATTCAAAATTCGAACTTTTATCATATTGATACATTTCGAAGTTCAGATACTTAGATCGTATTCGTTAGAGTAAGTCATTTCTAAAGCTTTTGCATTTTGGTTTAATTTTGTAATATGTCTTGTCGAATGATCGCGCGAAGAAAATGAAATAAATATGTATGTTATTTTATTGATTATAAATTGTTAGAATTTCGATTTTGTTCTTCTTTTTTTTTTTTTTTTTTAATGTTATTTCATCATTAGTCCAAGAATATTTTGGAATAATTGATAGTTCTATTATAAATGACATTTTGTTAATTTTAATACGTTAAGAAAAGACGCTTCGTGATTTTTTGAATTTCGACTTTGTTCTTCTTTTTTTTTTATTGTTTTCATCATTAGTCGAAGAATATTATGAAATAATTGATAGCCAATTGGAAGGAAAAATTTTGGTGATCTTTAATCAAAGGAAAGACGCTACGTAATTTTTATTAAAATACAATTACTATCATTATTATCGATTTGATTAGGATTGGATAATGGTTAAGCGGTTTCAAATAATAAAATGAATAAATGAATTATTTTAAGCAGAACGATGCACTATCGCGAGAAAATTCATTAAAAGTTTGATCGTTATCGATTCCCGAGCATTTTTATCAAAACTTTTATATACCGATCAAATATTATTTCCTTTAGAAGAACTATGCAATTGATTCTGACTAAATAGCGATCTACTAGAAATAAAATAACAAAAGATAAATTTAACAAGATCTTAATCTCTTTTTTATATGTATGTGTCTTCTCCAGATCTTTCGATAATATGACTATCACCTTTCTATTATCCTTTTAGATTTACATATTGTACATTATAAATATTCTCGAAAAGTATATAAATTTATACAGGGTGTTCAGCGTAACAATCGCCACGATTTCTCAGGCATTTATCACGTTAAAGAATAATTTTCTTAATAAATTCATCGAACGAACGTATCTATGTTTTACATTATTACATTCCGTCTCAATGTTATCCTTAATACTGCATAAAAAAAATTTTAAAAGTTAAAAACTACAGTGCTATTTAAAGAAACGAAGATGACCCAGATTTGTTTCAATCAGAAAAATCGTATTTTTGTAATGTTTCTTTTTTTTTCTTTTTCAATTTATCAACGATACGATAAACTGATGACTTTTTCTTCAAAGTATTATTTTTCTCGCACTCGCATCGAAAAAATCTCTCAAATAAAAAAATCTCTCCTTTATAAATTCCTATACTTTTCGAATATTTATAACAACAATAAAGAATTTCAAACAAAATACAAAGCTGTTAATCATTCTACGAAAGATACAAACTGAACA
>OU964980.1:1480278-1485278 GCA_918808275.2 Dolichovespula sylvestris
TTTTTATAAATATTTATAGACGAAAGATACTGGAGAATTTATTGTATCATACTTTTTCTATTTGTTATTTATTCTTATTAGAAAATATATATGAATTTAATTTTCGATACGTCGTCAAAGAAACATTAGAAACGTTTTAAAAGAAAGCCTGCGAAGTTAATTGGCGATCTTAACTCTAGATTCAAAGTATTAATTTCTAATAGAAATATTCTAATGCAAATTAAAATATAAATGTTATAATATAAATTCTCATACGTTATTCAACGTATTGATTATTGATATAAATATTATAATATATAAATATATAAACTATACCGAATGCAGATTTATAATGACAAAAGGTAATGATGAAACTTTCGTTAATTAATTAACAAGGTTAAGTGCCAACAAAATCTTGCATAAATCGATATTTATAAATATTTGCAGACGAAAGATGCGGGAGAATTTATTGCGTCATACTTTTTATATTAGAATTTAATCTTATTAAAAGATTAAAATAGAAAAGAAAAGAAAAGAAATTTCAAAGATGTTTCAAAAAAGACTAAAATAACTATCCATTCTCACTCGATACATCAACGTGTTAATTTTTAATATAAATATTACAATGCACTTATATATTTAATTTAAGTATTACAATATATAAATATAGAAACTATACGAAAATCAGATCAGGTAATAACAAAAGAGAAAATATAAAATTCATCATTAATTAAAAAATTAAATGTCCAAATACTCTTATATAAATCGATATATTCATTTAATCCTTTAACACGTAACTTTTTTCTATATAAAAAATAAAGAAGAATTTGTTATCACATTTTTATCTTAAATTAGACTTTGCTATTAAAATGTATAGAAAATATATTTATGGTATATCGAGTATTGAAAAATAAAAAAAATGAATCTTAAGAACGTTTGAAATAAAATCGTTGTCGACCAATAAAGCTTAATTGATAACAAGAAATGCATAATTAACAAGAATTTCTTTTTTTTCACGATATTACAAAATCCTACTTTCTCGTCGAGTCATTAATTATTTCAACGAATCATAAGATCCGATGGATAGTTTGACTAACACATACATAAGTGTACCAGCTCGAAACAACATCCTCGAGTAACCTCTTGAATATTAATATCTAATGAACAGAGACAGAGAGACATAAAGAGAGAGAGAGAGAGAGAGAGAGAGAGAGAGAGAAAAGAAAAAAATCTAATAAAATAGAACTAATATCGGACGTTGATTAGATCGAACAGACATACACGTTCGACTTTAATATGCTGTTCTTTGAAAGAGAAGGGGAGAAAGGGAGAGAGAAAGAGAGAACAAGAAAAATTAATTCTTCTTAAAAAGGGTTTAGCAGTTACATGGTTCATACACATCGTGTATGTACTTGTCGTGAGTGAGAGGGCGAAAACGACTACGGCCCTCAGCTTCGTTCGACTTATGAATAGTATTCGTTGTATGTAAGCGAGACGCAAGCACATTTATTGCGCGTTCCTCGGCAATTCTATCTATGCTTCCGAAGAGATCTTGAAAGGGAAAGAGAGAGAGAGAGAGAGAGAGAGAGAGAGAGAGAGAGAGAGAGAGAGAGAGAGAGAGAGAGAAACATGTTCTCGCTTCTTCTCGATAGGTTCGAACTAAATAGGGCAGATCGAAGTACCCTTCGTTCTCGCTTCAAGTATTACAAGCGACCCGTAATTACCAATTACTACAAGTTCAAATTCTTTTCTTTTCTTTCATTAACACGTTAAATACCAACGCGGGAGGTCATCGAGTGACTGGCAATCAATATTTATAAAAGTGATTTATTTCGAAATAAATCTTTCTATTTTCTTTTCTAATAAGATTTCCATTACTCCGATTTCGTAATAACGTTTTGAATTATGACCTTTGTTTTTCTTTATTCCACATTTTTTCTTCTCTTTTCTATCTTTTTTTTTTTAATTTCTAGTATTTTCCTTCTTTCTTTTTTTTTTTTACATTTCTTACATTTTGTTATTATTTGCAAATTTTAAAAGATCGGTATACTTTTTGATAAGAGTAAATGGTCTAACGATGAAACTGATGAGAATATATATATATATATATATATATATATATATATATATATATATACTTTTTTTTTGTATACATCATTTATGTATATAAAAAGTCATGAATGTTATTATATTAAGTGTATATAATTGATTCATAGAGAAATTAGTTTGACAATTAACTTGTTGACGATTCTTTGCTATCCGTTTTCAAACTAGATTGCTTTACCATTTTTTATATAGTTTTTATGCTATACACGATACAATTAGCATACATACGTTTAAGAACGTACGATAATTAAGAGATTTCTCGTTGGAATATAATTATTAAAGATCCGAGTTAAACTACGTAACCTAATAATTGTGGATTTTTATTAAACCGGTACGTGCACTTTTTAATATTTTTTCGTAACATTTATTACATTAATAATATACTTTCTATAACAAAATTAACGCCTCTAATGTAAAAAAAAAAGAAAAACGATGACAATAAATTCTTTTATAACTTCAACATCGAGATAGTTAGATGTGTATATTGAATTTGTAAATAATTTGTTCTATAATTAACACGTTAATTATTATTCCTTGTTATTCGTTTTCGAATAACAACTAGTGTTTTTACGTTATACACGATGCAATTAACATAGATTTGAAAATATATGATAATTAAGTTGTAAATGCGTGAGAGAGAGAGAGAGAGAGAGAGAGAGAGAGAGAGAGAGAGAGAGAGAGAGAGAGAGAGAGTGATTAGGTTAAAACTATTTAACTTAACGATTTGATTTTTAATCGTCGATAATCGAATTCATAAAAAAAAGTGTCGTTTCTTAAGACCGGTCATATATATTTATAAATTTTATTTCACGTCTGTAACATTTATAAGATCAGAAGTATGCTTCTCAACAAGAGTGAAAAGTTCAATGCGAGAACGATGAAAATAAATTCTTTTGTATCTTTTATGCACAAGAAGTCATATAATTAAAATCGATGATTACTTTGGTAAATCATCATATTAATGATCCTTTAACATTTATTTTCGAACTTTTTTTTCCACGACGATATCTCTTTTGTTATGTTAATGACGATAGAATTAGCATGGATTTGAAAATGTCCGATAATTAAGATAAAAGTACGTAATGATAATTCTCGTCGAGAAGAAAATTGTCAAAGATTCAGGTTAAACCGTGCAATCGAATGATTCGAATTTTTATTCATACGATAATTGAATTCATAATAAAAAAAAAATTGTCATTCCTTAAAACCAGTCGTAAATAGTTAAAATTTCTTCGGCGCTCGTAACATTTATAAGAACATAAGTATACTTCCAAACAACTGTAGAACGAGAACTAGGAGAATGAATAGTATTGTATCTTTTGAATAAAGAACAAAGTTAGATAATTAAAATCGATGGTTAGATCTTCGATTCTTTGCCATTTCTCTTCAAACTTCTTTCTTCGTTGCGATATCTTTTTTGTTATGTTAATGACGATGGAATTAGCATGGATTTGAAATGTCCGATAATTAAGATAAAAGTACGTAATGATATTTCTCGTCGAGAATAAAATTGTCAAAGATTCGGGTTAAACCTTGCAACCTAATGCTTCGAATTTTTCTTCGTCCGATAATCGAAAGAAAAAAAAAAAAAAAAAGAAAGTAAGAAAAGTAAGAAAAATGTCGTTTCTTAAGACCGGTCGTCGTATTGGTGTCGGGTGGCTCGTTTCGTATAGCAAACACGAACGACGACTTCTCACTTACGTTTATCCGACGCGAACCAGACTGTAACCGAGATAAGAGTAATTATCGTGTAACACGACGTTAAAACTTACATAGGTATACACTTCTACTTGGTCGACGGCGACGACGACAACGACGACGACGTCGACGACTTGGCAGCGACACACGATTTGAATTCTCACCTGGTTCGCTAGATAATTCCATTAGGATAATCAATGGCCACGGTTCCAAGAGCAATAACGAACATTTTCTTTCCGATAAAAGAATAAGTAAAGCCTAAGCTATCGGCCTCAAACTTTTTTTTTCTTCTATCGATTCACATAAGAATTAACGATATCTTTAACGAGAGCTTAATGCCAAACAAAAAGTAAAGAAAATTATAAATCAATACTTGAAGGTAAAAGTTGAAACGTTCGACAATTATGATCATTTATTTATTTCTTCTTTTTCTTCTTCTCTTTCTTCTTCTTTTTGTATCTTTTTCGTATCGATGACAATCGTTCGATCTCTTGAAGGAATTGAAATATGTAATATGTAATACGATGGGGGAAGAGTAAACTTATATAATTGAATTTTTGATTCGTTCAAAAAAGAGAAGATAACTTATATAACGAATAAGTTATAGTATAATTACGAACTATAGTAACAATTAGTATACTTGTTTAATGATTTCTAATAATTCATATTTAAACGAATTAAAATTTCCAAAATAATGGGAACGTATTGATTCTTTATAAACTAATTGATTTGCTTGTGTTAAAAAAGAAAAGAGAAAACGTTATATTATATGAAACTTATATGGTATAAATTATGTCATAATATTAAACTTCAAACAAATTAAGATTATTGAATATGATGGAAGGATTCTTCTTTTCGTTTCTTTTCATTTCTTTTTTTCCATTTCTCATGCTTTTTTAATCTTAACCCGCACACATTTTTCAATAAACAAAAAAGGATAAAAAGAATTAAAAAAAAAAAAAAAAATAACAGACCGATCGATACATGATAATAATACGATATTAAAACCATAGACATAATATCCATATCTCTACCAATTATTTACGTTCGTATCTAAAGATAACTAAAACATCAAATATATACGTAGATAGATAAAAGAGTTAAAAAGTTGAATATATACATACATATGTATGTATGTACATAGAAGCAACTACTAGAGGGAGAGAAAATGGAGATAAAAGCTTGGGAAATAACGGTGTGGGAGGGAGGAAATAAAG
>OU964980.1:1490278-1600278 GCA_918808275.2 Dolichovespula sylvestris
AAGTATATAGTGTAAAATATCTATATATAATTTATGTATTATAATGTATGTATATGTAGATGATGAAATGTAGAAATTAATAATAGAATTTATAGGAAGTAGATTTACTACGATCACTTTGTAATATCCTACATTTTATGTAAAATATGAAAGAATTCTTTTTTATGTCGCAGGAAAATAGGCAAATAAATCAATTCGTTATCGATAAAGTTAAATGGTTCACCTCATACTCGTATATCATACGTAAGTAGTTATATATTCCCGGCGAGCCTCATCGATTTTGACATGGACGATATTATCGAACGATTGATGAGAAAGAAAAAGATATAAGTAGACGGAGGATGCAATGACTTACCGAAAATCGATTACGGTCATCCTGAATCGCCACGCGAATCGTCGTCTTGTTTGTTTCGCGACTTCGATGGAGGTCCACAATGATGACGCGACATTTCTCGATTTTCGTGAACGATCCATGAAGAAGTCACTTTTCTTTGGCTCATGCCATCCTAACAGAGCTGTAATAAAATAAGACAATTATAATCCATGGTTCTCCAAATTATTGACAAATAAAATTAAATAGATAATGTGATTTCATCAAAAAGAAAAAAAATTCGATAACAAAATCGAACAAATTATTCACATTTTTTTACGATAATTGGAAAATAGGATGAAACGAATTCATTACGCAATTTCTCCAAAAATTCGTAAAAGAAATCGAACAAATTATCTCAGTCTTTTAACAAACATTGAGAAATAAAATGAAAAAATTATTCGAGTTATCAACGCGAATTGGAAAATACAATTAAATAAATTATCTATCTAATTGGTAAGCAACGTACAAGAAGAAGTAAAGAAAAAGAAAAACGAATCGCGATTCATCTCTGTCACTTTTGCTAAATACCATTATTTACATTAAAATGTGTGTCATAACTAACAATAAAATCCCTTGCATAAGCGTTCCTCTTAATCGAGTTCAATGTAAAGAAAAAGAAAACAGATGGAAATGAAGGACAACGTGTGTGACTAGGCACACTAACATCTCCTGTATAAACAGCTGTGAAGAATGAGATCACAAATAGAGAGAGAAAGAGAGGGGAGAGAGAGAGAGAGAGAGAAAGATAGAACAGCAGTTTCTCCATTTCCATAATTTTATGAACTAATAAGAAATTGTTTACGATGATTAAAGGCACTCCAAAGAGAGAATAAGATCGTGATCTCTTTTAAGTAAATGACAGAAACCGTTAATAAATATATTATAATACTATATACCATTATATATTGATATTATATATTTATATATTAATATAAATATATTATATATATGTATATATATATATCATTTACTATTAATTATATATTTGAATAATTAATAATACCTTATCACTTAATATTTATATTATGTATTGTATTACTTTTTAATAAATAAAATAAAAACTCAAAAACACAATTCAATTCTTCTCGCATAGATAGAAAACGAAAATATCTTTTAATCGCACACGATGACGACAATCGATACACGTCACTGTAACATTTGAATCAAACTGACAGAAACTTTGATTACCTTAAGAAAATCGCTCTCTTCTGCAATCTCTCTCTCTCTCTCTTTTCCTTTTTCTCTCTTCTTCTTCTTCTCCTTTCTCTCTCTCCTTTTCTTTCTCTCTTCTCCTTCTCTCTCTTATGCTCTTCCTATTCGTTTCACGATCGTTCGAAAGGAAAGAGAATGCGGAAGACGATGAAGAACGTTGGCGTCCGTAACGATTTTCCCGCGCACGAGCACGTTTCAAAAGGACCAGAGCAACAGCAGCAGCAGCAACATCAACGTATTCTCGTCTCTTATAATCCCATTCAAAGATCAGCCGAAGAAGAAGAAGAAAAAGAAGAAGAAGAGGAGGAGGAGGACGACGATGAAGAAGAAGGAGAAGGAGAAGGAGCGGAGGCGTCAAAGATTAGAACAGCAGGTGGACTTACAATTACACATCAAAACACGTGACACACATCTTCCGTAAAGAAAATTAAAGACAGAGAGAGAGAAAGAGAGACAGAAAGAGAGAGAAAGAGAGAGAGAGAGAGAGAGAGAGAGAGAGAGAGAGAGAGAGAAAGAAAAAAATTTTAATAATCGTAATAATAATAATAATAATAATAATGATGATGATGATAAAAGAAGGAAAATAATTTCACCGGTACTATTTCAAAGAAAAAAAATAAATAAATAAAAAAACGTATGAAACGGAAAAATAAAAAAAAAAGAAATAAACATAGAAAATCTCGTCGAATGGTAAAGAAAAACAAATGTATCTATCGTTTTTTTCTCCTTCTTTCTTTCTTTCTTTCTTTCCTTCCCTTCCTTTCTTTCTTCCTTCCTTCCTTCGTTCGTTCGTTCGCGCGCGTTTGAACTTTTCGATCGGAAGTGCGGTGTGTGTGCGCGCACGTATGTACGGCACCGCGACAGGAATGATAGTGAGTAAAGTGGGAGAGCCTGCGGGAAATATATAGGCCGCAGGGTAACATTCGATAGGTGGTGGGGGTAGGAGGTGGGAGCAAAAGGTGGGTGGAAGGGGGTCATTCTGCGCTCATCCCTCGCGTGCGTATGCGCAAGTAAAATAAGTAACTAAGTAAGTAACTAAGTAACTAAAGTACTTACTCCGTGGAAATTTTCATTCCGCTTTATCGATGATTATTTATTTGTTTTATCATTTATATAATTATTCCATTGCTCTCGTATACGTACTATGTATGTATGTGTTTATATAAATGAAAGAAGAAAAGGGCTAATATTAAAATGGAATAATGTGTAAAGATACATACATACACACACACACACATACACATTGAATATATATTGTTTTTTTATATTGTTATTAATTTAATATATATGTTTATATATATATTTATTGTTTCTTTGTTCATGTCACTTATATATATGTAGTACATATACAAGAGCAAATATATAGCAAAGGTATGATTATATAAATTATAAAATAAAATAATATGTAGTCCTCGATAAAGTTGAAAAAATAAACAATTAATAAATACATTCAATATGTTTATATATTGTTCTTTGTGTAATTTCTACTTTATTATTGAATAAAAATTATTAATAAATTATTTCAATATTTATGAGATTAAATCTCTATTTTGTTTATTTATACGAATTTATATATACGAGATGATAAAAGTATAAAATTGATACGCAACATGTAACGCATACAATGATAAATTGTGATATATTAAGATTAAATCTCTATTTTGTTTATTTATACGTATTTATATATACGAGATGATAAAAGGATAAAATTGATATGCAACATGTAACGCATAGAATAATAAATCATGATATATTGGATTGATCAATAATCAAAGAAGGAATTTTTTAGATATAAAATATTAAAAAGTGTTTCAGTAAAAGAGTACACTATAGCATTATTTATTTAGATATAATATAAAATTTTTTCAGTAAAATAATAATGATATAATATTTATTATTATTTAGATATATTCTCTATTTATTTAAACACAAAACAATAAACATTTTCAATAAAAAAAATTTCGTAGGTTATTCATTTAGAAATAATAAACATTAAAAGGAAGAAAATTACCATTGTGTTATTCACTTGGATATAAGATATCAAACATTTTTTTTTTTTAATAAAAAATACAATAGTGTATATTATTTATTTAGATATTAAATGTTAACAATTTTCAATAAAAAGATACTTGTCTAAAAAGATATTAGTTTCGATAAAAAGATATTAGATCTTCTTAAATATAAACTATTACAAATTTCGACATTGCTTGTTGGCCAATCGATTAAATTAATGCAAAATTTGTTACAATAAATTGCCATACTAATTAAAATTATCTCTGGCGTAACTGGAAATAAAAAGAGAACGGAAGAAAATAAGAATGAAAAAAGCTGCACGATTAAATACGTTTATGTACAAAACGAGAAAAGAAAAAAAAAGAAAAAAGCAAGGGATAGACGTTATCTAAACGATTGAACGGGAGCATGAGCTTTCGAATTTGAGACAACGTCGTGCAATTTAATCTGTAAAATTATCATACCAGCAGGCGAGTTACGATATCGATTGTAACGAACGATGATTAATTGAGAGGATGAAAAAGGAAAAAGAACGAAAAAAAAAAGAATTTAAACCAACAACAACAACAACGTATATCAAGCTTGACGCAAGTTGATAAAGTATATTAGAACGGTCGTAAAGTTCGAACAAATAAATTATAATCGATTATACGTTCTCCGTTGAATGACACGAATCAGTTACGTTAATCTTTATCGAACGATGAAAGAGAAAGAGAAAGAGAGAAAGAGAGAAAGAGAAAAAGAAAACGATTAGAATTTCCAAGAAAAGTCTGATATTCAATTTTTCGATCTTCTTTCTATGATCTTGCCGACTTTGGAAGCTAAATCATTCGAGAGTAAAGTTATCCTAATCATACTTCCTGCCGTATTCGAGATAACGTTAAATCTTACAATGGAATGAATAGGTTTCGTAGAAAAAAAAAATAAAATAAAATAAAATAAAACATAATAAAAAATTAGAAGAAAAGAAGAAAGAGGAAAGAGAAAAGAAAAGGAAAGAAAAAAAATATGAATAAATAAATTCGAACATACGAGTCACTTGAAGTAATTGAAAATTTGTGAATGAACGAAGAAAATATGATGATCGAACTTTCGTTTGCTAGATATACAAAGACATGGCTTCTTAGAGGTTGATTCTTCAAAGTTATTCGAGGAATGACTTTCTTCCGCAATGTGCTATCCATTAGACTGGCGCCATTACGATCGTTCGCGGTAGAGTAAAAGGCCGTTCTCATTTCACATCGTCGTCGTTAAGCGTATACTAGAAATTGTGGTAATAAAGTATTGGCAGGTTGATCGAACGGGCTACTGGTTAAAAAGAAAAAGGAAAAAAAGAACAGAAAAAAAAAGAAAAAGGAAAAAAAAGAATAAAAAGAAAGGTTAAATAAATAAAAACATACGTACGAGGTAAATGATGTCGATGAGATTTGTTCTCTCGAATCGAACGTTGTCGGTGTCGTGTTTTACTCGTTTTACAATTTGCGTCTTGAGATACGAAAGAGAAAGAAAGAAATGATGATCGTTTGTAATCGATCAATTATTTTCTAAGAAACGAACTAAGAAAGTCGAAAATCCGAGAGGTTTTCTTCGAAGCACGCGCACGATGACATAAGTGGTTATAAGAGAAGGTGTTCTACAACGAGGATAAAACGTAGATTGTAAAAAGGGAACGATTGTAAGTGAATGTAAATGAAATATGAATTCGATTTACATTCTCTCTTGGTTTTATCTTTAATACAGATCGAATTTATCAAACGAATTTGAAGTACGATTGAAAGTGTTATCTTGATATATAAATCGGTATTACAATATCGAATGAATTTCAAGAACGTTCTAAGAAACTTTATATTAAGATAATACAAATTTGAATTAATTTATGTTTTAATCAAACATTATGAAATATACTTTAAGAACATTAATACGTTTCTAAGAGAATATAAATGAATAGATTTATGTTCTAAATTAACTTTATAGAAGTAGATCGATATTTAATGATCGAACGAATTTGAAGAAAACTTTAAGAAACATTAATATCAAATTATATTAAGAAAATATATATGTGTGAATTAATTTGTGTTTTAATCGAGCATCGTAAAAAATCCTTTAAGAAAATTAATACGATTCGTAAGAGAATATAGCTGAACTGATTTATATTTTATTAAATTATCTATAAATTTAAATAACGAACGAATTTAAAGAACTTTTTGAAATATATCAATTCCAAATGATCGTAAACAAAAAATTATAAATAAATTAATTTATATATTCCATTTTTTATCTTGATACAGATCGATACTTAAATATCGAAGAAATTTGAAAAACACTCGAAAATGTTTACTACAAACGATTGTAAGAAAAAAAAAAAGAAATAAATAAATAAAAACGAATTAATTAATACTCCAAATTCTTTTTATCTTGACACAGACCGATATTTAATACAATCGAACGAGTTCTGTCGAAATCTTAAAAAAAAAAAAAAAAAACAAATAAACAAAACCAAAAGGAATTCGTCGCAAACGATTGCAAGGGAATATAAATGAATTTTGATTTACGTATTAAATTACATTTATATACGTGAATCCGATATTTGAATATCGATACGTTTTGAACAACTCTCCTCTAAGAACATTAATTTAAAATGACAACTGTTATCGATATTTTATAATGCATCTCCACGAATATCCATTCATTAAACATTTATCGATCTTATAAATTGTATTTATCAGTAATAAAACAGTGGACATTGAAACACAGGAACACTGTGGTGGCACCCTATATCTTCGGGTTCGAACGTTTATATCATACTTTCGTTCTCAGCTCGTACCTCTTTCCACGTTCTCAGCCATCGTCAACATTAACATACGGACTCGGGAATTATATACGTGTAAAAGCGATAAGTCACGATATAAAAGCGATACAAAAAGAAAAAAGAAAAAGAGAGAAAGAAAGAAAGAAAAAAACAAGAGTCGCCTGTGAAAGGAAGTAAGTCATCCGTACGACGAACCTGACTCATGATTATGCTCTACGCCACCCAACCTTGACACTAGGTTCCTACATTTAATAGAATCTTAAATAGGACATAGTAATTCCGATGATTTTCCTATTTCGATCTCTACACATGGAGTGATGTCTCTTGTTGCATCATTCGCCACGCCTTTTTTATTTCTTCCTCTTTGCTTTTTCCTTTTTTTTTCTCTCTCTCTATTCATCATCTATGCCCAGGAACAACGACAAGTTCGACATGGAGCGAATTTATAGAGGGAGAGAAAAAGAGAGAGAGGGAGAGAGAGAGACCGAGAGAGAGAGAGAGAGAGAGAGAGAGAGAGAGAGAGAGAGGAAAGAGAGAAGAGAAGAAAAGAAAAGAAATGAAAAGAAAAAGAAAGAAACGAAACGAAAAATGAGGGAAAAAACTTTACCCGTTACGACTCCCATTAACCTCATTGAGAGAAATCTACGGCGTAGCATGCAGCTATAACGTACCCCACGTGCGATATAACCGATCGTAAATACATCGGGAAATCAGTGTGAGGCAGGAAAACCGCGAAGAAGCTTGTACACCTATATATAATATATATATATATATATATATATATATATATATATATATATATTGTGTGTGTGTGCATGGTGTGTGTATGTATGCGTTTGCACTATACCTAATGAGGACAATGTGAAAGAGAAAGAAAGAAAGAAGGAAAAAAAGAGATAATCATTGATTCGTGTTTCGATGTGTGGAAAGTTGCACAAGTTACAAACGATTTCATCTGAATGCGAAGAAAAAAGTTAATAGAGTGTTCTAGATGATTTTTTATATTTTCTCGAATATATAGATTACCTACGTGTGTATATGCGTATATAAATGTGTGTGTGTTAATGTATGAATGTGCGTAAACGCGTATGCTTACACGTAATTTTCATATACAATTACTAAAGACAAATAACGAACGATTTTCCGTCAAATGCTAGAAAAACTTTAATTTAGAGCTGTATAAATGAATATATATATTTTACTGTATCGTATATACGTGTATATATGTAAGTTGAAATTATGAAATATAATAGTGAAAGAGGAAGATCAATACAATCAATCCGAATTTCCAGCACATGAAATAACGCACGACTAACGAACGATTTTATTCGATGTGATAAAGGAATTAATAGGAAGAATGTTCTACATGAATTTTTATATTCTCTTGAACTTTTACGTATATACACATATACGTACGTGTTATTTTTATTCGAAATTATGGAAGATAATTTGAAAGAGAAGAAGAAAAAGATATAATATATTATCGATCCAAGTTTCGAAACGTTGAACAAGTTAACGAATCATTTTGCTGAATACGATTAAACATGTAATGCAAAAACGTTTGACATGAATTTTTTTTGACATTTTGTTGAACATATAATATCAACCATTTTTTTTTTTTTAAATTGTATAACTAACAACTTTGGAAATAAATGAGTTACAAGTTAGTTTCAGCTACGGAAAGGGGTGAGAGAGAGAGAGAGAGAGAGAGAGAGAGAGATGTTTTTTTTTTATATTTATAATAACAAAGTTATTGCAGTATAAATATCCCCCGTGAATTAGTCAAAAAAAGTTTGGCCGTTAAATGGAATTTTATATAAATGTTTGTTTTGAAACTAGCATAAGCCCATTAGTATCAATGAATCAGTTTATTAGTTTTATTCGCTAAACTTTTAATCACTATAATTCCAATCTAACACGAAAATATACGACCCAGAGATAATTCTTATTAAACTTATTTTAATAATATCCAGAATAAAGTTTATCAAATTCCTACATTCAATAAGATTATACTTTATTATCCTTTATTACAATTATTATTATTTATACGTCTGAGATGATTAAGTTTGAATATGGATTTACATCGAATGGAATATTAATATGAATTTGATATTTTATTCGCGATTTTAACAATTTATTATTTTTCAAAGTTTTACAATATTATAAATCTATCTGTTAGTAACAAAAACATTTTTTTTAAGTGAGGTTACTTATAAAAATGGTCACTCATAATAAAATGAAGTATGTATGAAAGCTAAAGTGCATGAAAAAAAACGAACTTATCGACAATATTTTTAAGTGCGTATATTACAGACGGAAAACATTATATATCTTAAAATCTGAAAAACGTAAAAAAGAAAAAAGAAAATAAAGAAAAATCGACTCATATGAATCGTTGATTTGTCAAATCGATTAATTTAAATAAAAGAAAAAGAAAAAAGGGAAATTGATAAGATAAAAAGTTATGTAAATTAAATAAAATAAAAAGTTATGAAGATCATTTGTTATTTAACGACCATAAAATTTGTTGTCATTTAACGGCGGGTTAGGACTAATTAAGAAAATTTATTTTCACTATAAAATATTAAATATCGATCAAGTGCTACGGCAAGAAAATTTTAGAAGAATTCTAAAAGTGGATTTAATCGCTTTGGACTGTAAACGGTTTATGCATATAAACACACGCATGCACATGTGTGTGAATGTATATATATATATATATATATATATATATATATATATATATATATACACATATATATATCGTTTTCAAGAAAATGACTGATATGTATATGTAATTTTCACTTGAAATTACGGAGAACAAGGAAAACGATTTCCGTATCCGCGAGAAATAAACACGTCTCCGCGGCTCGATTCTCGCGCCTCGTTCTTTTTTTACTTTTTCGTTTTGTTTCTCTTGCTTGTGCGTGCGCGTGTGTTTTTTTTTCCGTGGTATCTTTTTTATTCTTTCGTTTTTTTTTCTTGCTTCTTTTTTTTATTATTTTCTACCTTTTTTTCGGCGAGGTGCGACCCTGCTCAACGCTTCGTCGAATTACACACCGTGACCTATAATTTGAAGACTATTTCACATGCCGTAAGCGTGCAATCACGAAAAGGTGTTCCCTTTTGTAAGTGGTTCCACCTAGATGAAGAATTTATCGGCTAACAGCCCTTTTTACTTCTTCCTCCATCTTCCTTCAAACTTATAATACACGTGGTAACCCAAACGACTCGATCCGATCTCACTCGACCACCCCCGCTCGAACTCGATGACGTATGCTTTCAACTTCGGCGCACGTGCAACACGTCGTTTTCTTGATCGATCTAACTCGACGATGAATTTGAACATTTTTTTCACTTTTCTTTTTTTTTTTTGGCTTCAATTCATCTAAGAAGAAACAATGATTCTATTATTTAACAACCATAACAATTTTTGTCATTTAAATATTTAATTAATCATTTTTATTAATTTAAATTTAATTAATAATTAATATTGAATGTACGATATCAACTTCGGCGCACGTGCAATACGTCTATCTCTTGAATGATCTAACTCGAAAATGAATTTAACCATTTTGTTTTGTTTCAATTCATCTTCGAAGAAACAAAGATTCACGTCTTTTACGACCATAACAATTTTTGCCGTTTAAAGACGTTAAGTTTAATTATTGAGAAAATTTATGTTCACTATAAAATGTTAAGCATCAATCAAGTGCCTGGGCAATACAATTTTCAAAGAATTCTAAAATTTGAATTTAATCGCTTTAGCCCAAAGTAATTAAGAATTGGTTGATGTTAACATTAACTTAATTAATAATTAATATTGGACGTACCATTTCATCTTTGGATCACATGCAACACGTCTTTTTCTTGAATGATCTAACTGGAAAATGAATGTAAATATTTCTTTTCCAATTCATCTTTAAAGAGACAAAGATTCTCAACGTAATTAATATTCGACGCACGATTTCAACTTCGACGCATCTGCAACACCTCTTTCTTTCCTTTTTTTTTTTGATGATCTACTTTGAAAATGATATTAAGCGCTTTTTCTTTTTCTTTTTTTTTTTTGCAATTCATCTTTGAAGAGACAAACATTCTCAACATAATTAATATTCGACGCACGATTTCAAATTCGACGCATCTGCAACACCTCTTTCTTTCCTTTTGTGTTTTGATGATATACTTTGAAAATGACATTAAGCGCTTTTTCTTTTTCTTTTTTATTTTTTTATGAATTCATCTTTGAAGAGACAAAGATTCTCGATATTATTAATTTGGATGTATACTTCCAACTTCGACGCACGTGTAACATGTCCTTTTTCTTGAATGATCTAACTCGAAAATGAATATGAATATTTTCTTTTTATTTTTACTTATTCTTTTTTTTTTTGTCAATTCATCTTTGAAGAGACAAAGATTCTCAATTTAATTAATATTCGACACACGACTTCAACTTCGACGTACATGCAACACGTCTTTTTCTTGGATGATCTAACTCGAAAATGTATATGAATGTGTATATATATATTGTGTATATATATATTGTATATATATATATATATATATATATATATATATATATATATATATATTCAATTCATCTTTGCAAAGAAAAAAATTTTCATCTTAATTAAAGTCTCAAAGTTATTACATATTTTTTAACGATCTAATCGCGATCTAATTAATAAAAAAAAAGCAACCGAAACACTCTTTTCCCATTTCTTGAACTAAACATCGAATCAGATGAAGATTTTTGATATAGTTGACATTGGACAATAAGAACGATACAAATTCGTATTTTAATTGATAATCAGCAGATGCGAAATAATCCCTCTTCTTTCGAACATACGTTTTACTTACATTAAGCAGACACGCGGATCGAACATTCCTCATTTAAGGTTCTAACTAAACTTACGGCTAATCTTGACACTCCCAACGTCCGAACATAACCGTCTCTGCGTCATCGCGACCAACTTGGCTTGCTCACATACAGGATGTTGCAAAATTTAGAATTTCCAATTGATTGTTAGAATAAAGATGAGTAAAAAAGAAAGAAAGAAGAAATGATTCATAGTTCGAATAATACGGCGTTATAATTAATCCTTGACGTTTCAATAATTCTCTTTTTTATCTTTTGTCTTTTCCTTTGAATTAACGAATTAAATTTGTCGATACTAATTCACTTTCTCAATTACTCTTACACACTCACGTACGAATCGTTGAAGTATTATTTATTATTCGTTTCGATAGTTGGAATAAAAAGGAAAAACAAAGAACGATCTCTAGATCATATAGATCGGTGTTATCGCCGATAAACGATGGTTAATCATTTTATATATATAATACGAATCGATATAACCAACAAACATAAGTGATGAATTAAAACTTTCCATATTTTTCAAAATCGAAATCTCTCTTACACACTCGTTTACGAGATGCTGAAATATTTATAATTCGTTTTGATAGTTAGAATAAAATAGAAAAACGAAGAAACAATTTCTAGATCAAACGGATCTATTTTATTATTAATAGAAAGTAGTTATTCAACATTTTGTTAATGTATATATCGATGTAAAAAAAAAAGTTAAGCGTTAAATTGTATTGTCCTACACTTTACATCCTCATAATTACTTAGACACGGTCGCATTTACATACAATCACGTCCAAGATGTTGCAAAATTTAGAATTTCATTAATTAATTAAAAATAAATAAATAAATGATTTCTAGATTAAATTTATTAGTTTTATCGTCAACGTTTCAACAATTTTTTTTGTTTTTTATAAAAAATAGGTACACCAAAAGATAGTTAATGAATGATACTTGTAATTCCAATATTTTTTATAACCCTCATTATGACTCGAACGATCACATTAATCACGTATTAATTTATTACAGACAAAATGACACAAACTCTAACGTAAAGAAATCGCGTAGGAGTCTCGTTTGTGGACATTCGAGTAGCAAACGATAATGGTAATTATACGTTAAAGCGATACTTACATCCGACTTCCTTTTGTCGATTCGAATAAGAATGAATATAATATTCGAAGGGGGAATATATTAGCAAATATTTTTTGCAACAGCCGGTACATGGTATCGGGACGTAGTGTAGTTAGAGTCCTAACGTGAGTAGAGTGCAACGTATTGCCACAAGGTCTCAGCCGGGCCGATTGCACGCAACAAGTACTCATCTCAATTGGCGATTATGGCCTCATAAATTCATTTTGAGACGAAGTTGAACGAACATCACGTAGGAGAAGGAAAGGATGGGAGAGAAAGAGACAGAGAGAGAGAGAGAGAGAGAGAGAGAGAGAGAGAGAGAGAGAGAGAGAAGAAGAAGGAAGAGAGAGAGAGAGAGAGAGAGAGAGAGAGAGAGAGAGAGAGAGAGAGAAAAGAACGTTTACTCTTTCTTCGCGTTATGCCTTAATCCTCACCTCGAGTGAGGAGATCAGTACGTCGTTCCTAACTTTTGAATGAAGATATGAAAATTCAATGAAAATAATCGATGGACAACGTCGCCGTATTCATTGGATGGAACTCATTTAAAAGGGGGAAAGAAAAAAATAATAATAATCAATCGAAAGTCAAGCGAACGATTATAAACTCTCTCGTTGGATATCTGCATTCGCAGATTTCCCGAGACGCGGAGAGTTCGGTAAACTATAAAATGCGATCCATGGTTCGCCTAATAATAGAACGCGATATCGGTCCTCCAAAGAGCGATTAAAAAAGAATCGTTGCTCGAAACGTTGCAGACAGGATGTCCCATTAACAAATTGGCGCGACAGCCAATGGAGATAACGGGAGAATCGTTACCGCGAGTCACGTCTTATCTATCGGCCATGTCAGCCTTGAAAAAAAAAAAAAGAGAAAAAAACGAAGAATGTTCTAACCGTGTCATACGTTCGTGTGTTTTGTTTGGAAAGAAAAAAAAAGAAGGAAAAAAGAAAAAAACGTTGAACTTTTTACATAGAAATAAGAATTGGCCAAGAGGAAAAATCTATTCGATAAGGCAATATAAATACAATGTATAATAAGTACTTGCGTATATATGTATGTTTGTATAGATGATGTATGTATGTATGTATGTAGATATATCTATATGTATATGTATTATCATTATATGAATCATTTCTCATAGATTATTTTCTTATCCTAGATCGATCTATAAAAATTGCTCTCAAATTGTATCTTATAGGTATATATTGTATATATAATTATATGTGTGCGTGTGTGTGTGTATATATATATATATTATGTATGAATATATTATATAGTTATGTTGGAAGGATATATCGAGATAGGAGAATCAATATCCTGTCTCTAGGGGAGAGAGGGTGAGAGAAGAGGGGATAGCTACTGGCATCCCCCACTTATAGGTAAATGCAACCGAGATTCCACTAGGTAACTAGATATCGAAGTTGTCGGATAGCCGCAATAGTACGTTATCGCGGCAATATGAGAGTTTCAAAAGCAAGTGTCCATCGAACGGTCTCGGAAGGAGAGATATCGATTACGAAATAGGATTAAGGAGGTGCGAGAAAAAGGAAACAGAAAAAAATAGATAAGAAAACAAAAAAAAAAAGAATGCCTTGGACCACTATTTTCATCCTCGATGGTTCCAATCCCATAATCATTATCTCTCAGAGTTGACCAGTTTTCTATTGAACGAGAGTAATCTCTCTTCTCGGATTGACGATCTAGCTTTTGTTATCTATCTTAGACGATGAAAATTTTAATCCGGATAAATCAAAGACCCTATTATTAACATGTACCCATATATATATATATATATATATATATATATATATATATATATATATATATTTTTTTTTGTTCTTTTTTCTTTTTCGATCTACCCTATTGTTAATCTCTATTCGGTTTATCACGATTTTAGATCTCCGTAGATAGTTCGTATTTTCAGAAGACATTTATATCCCTAGACGCATTTATAAAAGTATCTATTACATCAGTGGACTCTGTAATCCGATGCGTCAAGTGTGTTCCCTTGGTATATAAATAAATAGATAGATAGATAGATAAACAGATAGATAGATCGAGGTAATAATAAGAAATATATAAATAAACGTAATAAGGAATTATCGATTTTCGAATAAATCTCAATTTGCGAATCCAAAGATCATACTCATGTAACCGTGCATTTCATTTGGCAAAGCAATTTCGTAATGACGCTTGAAAAGGATGATTGCCCCCAGGAACATGGAAAGGTCTGCTCGTTCGTTCGTTCGTCCGTTCTTGTATATATAAAGCTTTTGCGAAGATAATGCGCATAAGTAGAGCGGCTTTAAGTCGGAGCATTACCGTTCACGATAAAATAACAGTGATTACCTTGTGCCCGCGGTAGAAACTCGGAGCGTCGACGGCGCCTATCGCGATCGGCTAGCGACAAGTAAAAAGACGTCCTCTTCGGAGTAGAGTTCCTCCTACGTAACTTCCCCTTCCACCACCTCCTGCCCCTCTTCTTTCTTCTTCTTCTTCTTCTTCGTCTTTCCTCCTCGCCATCCATCCCACCCCTCCTCCCACCTACCCTCTCTCGATCTGTTCATTTCCTTCCGGTCTTCCTCAAACGATCCATAAGGTTCACACGAATCTAATCTGTTAACTAATTAACTAACTATCCAACTAACAAACTAACAAACTAACTAACAGTACTAGTAACATTAACTATCCCCATGATGGTGATATATATATATATATATATATATATATATATCCTTAGATCGTACATGATTTTCTCTTCTGAAGTAGCCGACTCCTAATCGATCAAGCAGCAGGTGTGTCTTCGATTAATTAATTTCCCTTGATCACGATTTACATAATTGGACACGGAACGGACCGAGAACTAGCCGTACTCTCCTTCCTCAAAGATCTTAGACAAGTTGACAAGGTCTCTAAAGGGGATTTCAGAGAGCAAATATGTGTATTAACTTGTGTTGATACCGATTGAAATTGATGGTATTTGGTTAGCCGATGATTCGTTACAATTAGTTATGTCCTAGCAATATCTCGATTTGATCGATGGTTGTCTTTTTTCTTTTCTTTCCTTTTTCTTTTTGTTATTAAAATTATAATACATCAATGTACGTATGTATTAAAATTGGATTTGTTATATTCAGATATATAATATGACAGAAATAATGTATGATTAATAACTTTATAGCGGGATTCATGATTTATAATTAAGATTATAATAGATCGATGAATATATTATTTATGATTCCTTAATATAATACCTGTATGTAATAATATAGGAATAAATGATTAATAAAAGAGTACGGAAGAAATATATTTTATATAAGCATGTCTAATCAATTATTATCTAATCGAATGGAGAGGGTGAAAGAGAGAGAGAGAGAGAGAGAGAGAGAGAGAGAGAGAGAGAGAGAGAGAGAAAGTAAGATGGTAACGATCGTTACTAACGATCAAATGTATATATATGTACATCTGATGTGATAGAACTGAATATAGAATTTAATATATAAACAAATATCTGGAATATTGAGATTATCAAATATAGAATAGAATTTAATATAAAAATTATCAATAGAACAAATAGAGAAATATATTTTATATAAACCTTGCTAATTAATTATTATCTAATCGAATAGACAAAGAGAGAGAAAGATAGAGAATTATGGTGATTATTGATGGTCAAATATACATACATGTTATAATATAGAATTAATTATAGAATTTAATATAGAAAATATCAATAAAACAATAGAGAAATATATTTCTTTCTAAATATTGTTAATTAATTATTATCTAATCAAATAGAGAGAGAGAGAGAGAGAGAGAGAGAGAGAGAGAGAGAGAGAGAGAGAGAGAGAGAGAGAGAGAAAGAGAGAGAAAATTATAGTGATTACTAATGATCAAATATACAAAAATATAATTTAAATATATAAAAAAATATTTAGAATATTTAATAAAATAATAAATATAGAAAACAATTTAATATTGTAGTTATCAATAGAACAAATAGACCCTTACTAATTAATTATTATCTAATCATATAAAAAGAGATACAGAAAGATAATAATTTGTAATCAAGTCAAGTATACGCATACACAAATTTAATAATAGAAAATAAATTATTAATAGAACAACGAGGAAATATATTTTATATGAACCTTGATATGAATCAATTATACACGCACACAGAGACACACATGTGGAATCGAATATAGAAGAGAGAGAAAACGGGGGATAGTGATTCTTATTGGTCGAATATTTTCAAGACGTGATTTTTAGCTCATGCTTAAGATTTCTTCGAAACCGTTCACCGATAAATCCTTCGATCACAAAGAATCATTCAAAGAAAAAGGACTAAACTTGGCAGGCTTTCTCCTATTTTCTCTTCCTTTTCCTCTCTTTCTCTCTCTTCCCCTCTCTCTCTCTCTCTCTCTCTCTTTCTCTTACTATCGGATAAACTGGTACAAAACGCGACGTTGTAGAATTTCGGAAGGTTAAACATCCAAAGAGGACGGAAAGGGATGAGAGAAAAGGAGAGTACAAAGAGCAGATTTTTTTCAGCAACAATGGGATACCGAGGCGTCAAGGTGGGCGGATGTTGCATCATATAAACTGCGGCATTAAAATTTTTCTATGGCCAAACAGGCTGGGTGCGACGCCGGAACAACAACAACAACGACGACGACGACGACGAAAAAAAAAAGAAAAAGGGAAAGGAAAGAAAAAGAGGAAAAAGAAAAAATAACAGGAAAGAGAAAGAGAAACGAGGGAGCACGCGGAATGGATCGTTGCCAAGACGAAAAAGAATATCTCTCGGCGAATTCAATTCGTAGATTATACAAAAGAAAACGAAGACAACAACAAAAACAAATTAATTAATTAATAAAGGAAGGAAAGAAAAAAAGGAAGAACACACAAATTGCAAACGCGAACAAACATCAAACAAAAATAAATAAATAATTAAATAAATAAATAAATAATTAATTAATCAATTAATTGAACAAATAATCGCAAGTGCATTGCAACGAGCGGTGATTAAAATCTTGAACGAATCTTCTCTCAATGAACGCCTTTCTTTGTTCTCTTTTTTATTTGTTATTTTTTTTCTTTTCTTTACAATTGAAACAATTTCTTTCGAATGTTATTATCTATCTCTCGATTGCGTGCATACCTAGATAAGTAGAAGTGCGTATCGAGAATCGATTAGTTTTGATCGTTCGGAACGTCGGAAGCATTGTGTACTCGTATGATCTTAAACGCCGTAGAAACCACTCCCTTTCCATCTCTCTCTCTCTCTCTCTCTCTCTCTCTCTCTCTCTCTCTCTCTCTCTCTCTCTTTCTCTCTCTCTCTCTTTCTTTCCGTCTTCTTGATCGTGCGCTCGCCCCCCATGGTGCCGACCTACCCCATGGGTGGATCGAACCTTCTATACCGTTCCTAATCGAATCGATGTGACCCCATTGACACGTCGTGTGGAACAAGCGTACTCAACTATCCAATCTATGCCTAGTCATTTTTTAAATACAAAATCTACGAAACGTAGAAACGACAGTTTTTTTCTTTTTTTCTCGTCCTGTTATTCTTTCTTTTCTTTTCCTTTTTTTCTAAGTTATCCTTTTCTTTTTTTTTTCTTCGCCGGACAATTCATGAACTAGGAATGTTAGTTGCAAGAGATTTTTGATAGACGTTTATCGATCGGTAAAGAATAGATATGATCGATCGATCGAAATAAAAATTAAGACTTAAAGAGAAAGAAGACGTGCCTTTTCCGTTCACCTCAAAGAATCTACAAAGAGTGCCGCTCCCAGTCGATAGAATTGCGTTCAATTGTTGTCGATTGAATATCCTTATCATATTCGTTTATTATTTTTGTTTATTTGAGAAGAACGCACAATTTTAATGTGTATATATATATATATATATATACACACACACACACACACACACACACACACATATATATATAACTAATAATCTACTCTGTCACTATTAAATCTATACTATTAAAACTTTAATTTCATGTATGTATATAATTATTAAGAAACGATAAAAAATTTACTCGAATTTTTGTAAGAGAAAATACTCGCCATCATTGTACGTTAATATCTCTTTAATTTAGAAACAAAAAAAAGAATTAATGTACGATATGGCAGCCATCCTGGTAAGCCAATAGCAAATTCTTTTTCCTTCTTCTTTTTTTTTTTTGTTGATTTAATGCAAACAAAATTAAATTTAATACATCAAGATGAAAAAATGGCGTACGAAATGGCAGCCATCGTAATTACGTCAATCGTATGATTTCTTTTTTTAATTTGGCACGACAAAAATTAGCGTACGAAATGGCAAAACATCGTAATTAAGTCGATCGCGTATCTTTTTAAATTCAGCGCAACAAAATTCGACCTTTAAAATGCTCGTTATCTTAGTAGGTCAAATACGTACTTTTTTGTTTTCCTTTTTTCTCTCTTTCTTTTTTTTCTTTTTAACTTTCGAACGAAAAAACGGCACACAAAATGACTGTCATCTTGGTACGTCGATTACATATGTTTCTTTTCTCTTTTTGTTTTAATTTTGAACGTAAAACAATGGCGTACAAAATGAAGATCATGCTTCGTCACATTTTACGTTGACAATATTTCCCTCACCCTCCTCCTCTCCGACCACCACTTAACCGTTCTTATCTTAATCTTTACTTTTGCTCCAACAGCCGTTAGATATTCTCTACGTCAGGATGAATATTCAAAGTATCGATCCTTCTCGATCGCATTTTTAAATAAAATTGTTTCCTTTGTGTTTCACATTTTTGCGTGACGACGCAAAAGACAGACAGAAAATATATATACACATATGTATATGTATATTTTTAAATAATATATTTATGAATTATTTATTATAAATAATTTTACAATAAATATTTTATAATATACTTATCATAAAATTATATATTTGTGTATTTTATATTTTATATTTTTTATATTTATATTTAAATATTATATATTTTATATATATATATATATATATATTGTTTATTGCAATCTTATCGTTAGTTGTCTAACATTTCTCATTAGATATATTAAACCGAACAATAATATCGTCAAATGAAAATTATTAATAAATAATTAAATAATATGACTAAACGATTATAAATAGTTTAAGCGTACACAAACGATAATAAGCAACAGGTTGAGAAGCTTTAGAAATTATTTTTTTATAATGATGTATGGTCTAACTCTAAGAAAAAAGAAAAAGAAAAAAATGAAAATCGAATAGAAAAGAAAAAAAAGGACAAAGGAATAAACTCACCACCGTTCGATAGTCCTCTCGAAAATGCATCAGGAATTTATAGACATTGATCGAACAACGACGATATTTGTAGACGTCCATCCATGTATCTGACATCGTTCCCTCGAATCGCTCTTTTGTACGAATACACACCTTCTCTGATTAACCTATTCTACCTATCACAATGTATCCTTTTCGATCAAAACTGACACACGAAGGGGTTACCTCGAAAACCTATCGGATTATCCGTAGATCAACGACGTAATTGTTCCTTTATAAAAGTCGTAGATATCTTTGTTGTTATATTTAAAAAAAGAAAAAAAAAAGAATAGAACGACGCGAGTCCGACATTATCAGCATTGTAACATTGTTCGATATATGTATAGCTATTTTTTTTTCGATTTATTAATAATATTAAATGTTCTCTAAACCATAGACAATACGTCACGACATCATTTCTATTTAGTTAATTTTTATATAATAATAAATTTCAAAAATGATAAAAGAAAAATGTTATTTTGTATAATAACGCAAAAATAAAACTTCGTGACTGTCGACAAATCCCAACGCGACATCTGAATGTAAATATTTAGTTAGTTATCAACATTGTGTAAAATAGTTATTTTTAGTGTTAAGAAATTGATCAAATAAATGACTAAATAAAAAGGTTCATGTTAGTTAGCGGGATATTCAGAAATCGTAAAAGATGACACAAGCGTACTGAATTTACGACTTAGAAATAAAATATTTTTTTCTTAGGAATAAATAAAATTTGTTATTTTGTGAGTACATAAGTCTAACTCTAGTGATCCAATCTAATACAGTTTCGACGAATAAAGTGACATTTAGTGTTCGATCTAGTATTTAAAAATGTGTTAACTACATGCTTTCGAGAAGTCCATACATTCGAAATATTTATATGTAAAATATTCAATTTATGTTATTAATAATTAATCAAATATTTGATTATATTATCGTTTAAAGAAAAAGTATTAAACCAATTTTATTATTACTCGGTAAAATATCTTGTTACCGACAGAGTACAAGAAATAAACTGCAATATCTGTCGAAGAATACAAATTACCTACTGTCGCTTCTTTACATATACATTGTCGATTGGAACGCAGTCTATTAACTCGACAATACTTGTTTTGTTTACGATTATTACATAAATATATGAACATCGAAAGTAATGTCGATTTTTCAGGTCTTACCACGTGGATATTATTACGTATAGAAAATTAAATGTAAAAGATGAGAAAATTAAAAATTAAAGACATACGTGAGATTCAAAAAGGAAAATTTTACTGTGGCTATACACACAATGTAACTGTTTGTTTCTAATTACAAAATATTTACCTTATCTGATAAATTCACATTATCAATATCGTATAAAAATGAAAAAATATTATTTTCTATAATATCTATTAATTTTCTTCGCAACACATACTTTATGATCACAGAGAAGAAGAAACTGTAAGAAAATATTATTTTTTATTGAAAATTGTACGTAACTTAAAAATAATAAAAGCACTTATGTATCACATACTTCAAAAAAGAAAAAAAACCAATATTATTTTAACGAAAAAGAACCATGTTTTAATACGATTATTTGTAAATGACTGAGTGCCTCATCCAACCTAAAAACAAATGTATAAAATTGTGTATATTCAATAATATATACGGAATTAAAGAAATATACATTGTATACAGATGATATTACTTTTTCTGACAAGTTTCTATATCATTGTACGTTGCAGTAAAATCTTTCATTCCATTGTATACAGCTTGATATGTTTGTAAATTATTGCTTATCAATTCTTGGATATGTTGAAGAGTATTTTTGCATTCTTTAAGAGTTTCTTCTAACTCTAACCATTCTTTCGTTTTCTCAGGAAGAATTATGTTTTTACATCGAAGTTGATCCAAAGGTTCCAAAACCGAACATAAATGAGACATAATACCTTTTATAGAATCTATTTTACCACTACCTGTGTAATATTAAACATAAATGAGAAAAAATGTCGCTATAGAACCTTACAATGATAAAAACATTTTTATATACTGCTATTTACGTACTAATGTATTCATTTATTTCTTTCATTTGAGTATCTATTTCTGTTTGAGCGATACTCAAATGCATTATATCCCTTTCTCTAGCTTTTAATTTAAGTAACTTTTCTTCATCGCAAGCACATTCCTTGGCGATGTCAGCTATCTGTCTAATAATAACTTTTTTCATGTCTTCTGATTTATTTTTTGTCATATGTTCTAACATAATAACTTGAAGATAATCATTGTACAATAGTTTCAATTCCATATCTTTGGTTCTTGCTTCTTCCTCCTTTGATGATTCCAATAATATTTTAGAAGGTAACATTGAATGTCTGGATACAGGTTTTTTCTTTTGAAAGAGATCTACAAATAATATAAGAAATTTTATACTTTCATTAAATTTTATACATTGATGTCGATTACTTACTTTGCGGCTGTATAAAATCATGATTAGTTCTAATTTTTTGTCTAGAAGATGATGCAACGTAAGCAGACATGCTATTTGGTAAATGTTTCGTTTTCATTTCTGGCGTTGCTACATGATGACTTGAATCAATAAATATTAGAAAATATGTTATAAAATAACATTACTACAACAAACTGGTAATAGTTAAGATAATAACTATTGAAATAAAAAATAATTATTTACAATTATACCTTTGGTTTCCTTGAATATCTGATTTATGCTTGTCCATGATGCTTGGAACAAAATATACAGAATGCGATGAATACTTTAACCTTTCAATATTTTTATGTTGTTTGCTTTTGGATCATTCGAGTTTTTAATAATCTCAAATTATTTTTTCTCTTTCTTGAAACATGTGCTCATAACGAGTTCTATATTATTTGAATTGTTGGCTACAAACTTATCGTTTTAAATCGCGCAACATTATTAATATCAACAAAATCCACTTTTTAAACCTTAATTCATATCACAATAGTATATGTTTTCTAACAGTATGTGGCAGCACTGGTCATTCACATAATGCGCCTGCGCATTCTTAAATCATTTTAACCTTATCGGCACTGTATATGATTGTTTACAAAGAAATTAAAACTTATTGGTTAATTTGGACAGACATGAAACAACCAATTGAATGACATTAATTGAGCATTCAGCTTACTGAATCGTGGCGGGAATTTTGTAAGGGAAAATTTCTTGAGAAACGTTTTTATTGTCGTTAAATAATAAATAACTTATTTATAATCTCTAGATTTTACAATTTTCTCAATTGTAATACAAAATCACACTATAATAGCGTTGAATAAATACAACAATAATGGAATAGATATAGTAATATTAATAATTATATAAGTATAATAAGAGTATAAAAATAAATTTATTATAGTTTTACAATATTAGTAATAATAAGCAATATAATAATATTAATAACTATTTAGTTATATAATTATCTAATTAATAATTATTAAACATTTTTGTATTTACTATTATTTTGTTTCTTGTTATATTACTATAAAATTCTTTGTCGTATTAACAATTGAATAAATTAAAAAATTAATAATAATCTTTTATTTAATATATTTATTTAATATATTTCCTTTATGCGTTTTGTTGAATGTAGTTAATTTAGTTACTCAGTTGCTATATTTTGACAAAAGATTTAATTTTTTTCTCTCGATTTCTCTAATCATGCTCAAAATTATTTTGCTTTTATTCAAAGGAAAAGATATCTAACTTGGAAATTTTGATTTTAATGAAACGTTATTAGCAGATATAATTCTATAAAAGTAATGAGAACATAATAATTCCTTATTTAATCCGATTAGCTTAATGCACCCACAAAATTTTATGAAAATGAAAAAATCTCATTAGAATTAAGATTATAACACTACGACTACCGACTTATTTTTGCATTTGCCAATTTGACGTGTATTCGAATAAGCAAAAAAAAATGATTAAAAGAATTTATTCGTAATTATATTTAGTTTATTTAATTTTATAATAATAAGTAAACAAAAATAAATCAATTCAATTAACACTACCGCAAATAATTACGATTTCATTGATCGAAAAAGAAGAAATTTGAAATAAATTAATTTAATTTATGCGACTTGGAAATCACACGAATCGGTATTTTAACATTTGATTTAATTTTCTTTTTTCCTTTATTAAATTAATTTGTTTAGTTCATATTCGAAGATTAATGTTGTATTCTAATTATAACAAAGAATCGTCGAGCGACGAAAATATATTTCATCGTCTTCCATTTTAAAATTATGAAAAATATTGAAATGAAACGCTAAATTAAAAAAAAAAAAAGAATCATATATAAAGACTTCATCACAAATGTCTCGATTGAATATATGTACGAGAATAATACATTTTTAATATCGTTATGGATATATTTTGCAATCAGTATACGTAGAAGTGATACGAATTTTTCAGACAATTCAATAATTGTATAATAAGAAATATTAAATTATTAATATAAAATTAGTAATGAAATATACAAGAGAAATTGATATAAAAATAGTTATAATGAGAAAATTTTCATCGATTTGTTTTTGATTTAACAATTAAATTATTTCCGCTCAAATAAACGATGATTAAGAAACGAACAGTTTTAAGCAATGGTTAAGATAAATACGTTACAATTTTCAAGTATGGTGGATTTAACATGAAAAGTCGAGGAGTGATAGAAAAATCGATATTTCATTAATTTTAGGAGATATAGTTTCCTTTTTTTTTTAAGGTGATATATGAACTTTGAATATATGTGTTGACCATGAATAGAGCATTTTCTAGACACAATCTTGACATACACACACAAACACACAAACATAGACAGACGCAAGTGAGCGGAATGCTGATTAGACTTTACCTTCTCGTGATGCACTCTGGGTTATGTGAAAATATTCTACATTATGCCGCCAAAATGTCTCATATATTCTAAACGGAACAGATATCACAATTCTGTCACACTTGGAAATATTATTTTAAATTATTAAAATTATTAATATACAAAATTATTATATTATGACGTCTGAGAAGACAAATAATAAAATAATAATAATAATAATAATAATACACAAATAATAATACTACGACAAAGACGACAAGATAACAAGAAAGAAGAAAAAAGGAAAAAAAGAACCTAATACGATTAAAATATAATGTAACAGTGATATATCGATCAATAATAATAATAATTAATGATAATAATATTAATACAATAATGATAATAATAACGATAATTATATTAGTTACAATAGTAAAGATAGTAATGAATTCTCATCTATCGTTTATTCAAACAAAATAATATTGATTAAATAGATTTATACAAGATTGATTAATGTATTTAATTCTTTAATATATTTATCTATTGGTATTAATAAATTAAGAAAAAAAAACAAAATGCAAAGTAACATTGTACAATCACGAAGAGAAAACATTTATCGATATTTTCAATTAAACAATCTAATTCAATGTAATACTATTTAAGAAGGTCAATTTACTATTGTTTACTCATTTGTCTATCCGAAGATTAGTCCTCATAAACTATAATTTTACTTCCATTTCTCTCTCTCTCTGTCTGTCTGTCTCTCTCTCTCTCTCTCTCTCTCTCTCTCTCTCTCTCTCTCTCTCTCTCTCTATCTATCTATCTATTTATCTCTCTTTGACTATTTCCAGAGAGAAGGAAGATACAACATACCTAAACTTTCCTATTATTGTACGGCAACGCTTGCCAAAGATAGGAAGTTCGTCAAAGATCGCAGATAGAGCAGACGGTGTAATTTCATCGTGAGCATTCGAGACAAAGTGTCACGCGCGCTGTAAGCCTTCTCGTTCTCTCTCAACTTCTAGTTCCTATTCCTAAGCTAGTGTTATCACTCAAAGAGATCTTATCATTGCTACTTTCTTGCAGCCTATGTTCTCGGTTTTCATCGAACTTTGTAAAGTTCTAATCATATTGTTATTCGATAAATGATAGATATATTAAATCTATTTTTTGTTTTTAATATAGTATTTAATAATAATTTTTGATATACTACAGGGTGGACAACCGAAATACTGAATGATATTAAAATACAAACAACTTTTACAAACGCATTGTCTTTCGGTGGTCACCATATATTTAAAATATAGCGTTTAATATCAAGTATGAAATGGTATTTAATATATAGTATGCGAGTAAGTTAATATTATTTTGATAGAAAAAGAAAATAAGAAGATGAGAAAAGGAAATGTTTGTAACTTTTTATAAGATCGAAATATACAAATTTTCTTTTTTCTTTTTGCATTATTTCAGACAACTTGGAATTAAATTTGTTCAATCGACCGAGTAGAGCGATTCTATTCGAAACGTTTAGTTTAGCTTTCTTAGTTTAATTAGAAATTTAAATAATATTAACCCAACTTGGTCCAAAGTGGCGCCTTTGTTTTCTTAAAAACACACTTTCTCTTCTTGGTTTTATTTCGTTTCTTTCTCTTTTCTTTTCTTTTCTTTTCCTTTCTTTGTAATTATACATATTAGTCCAGTTGAATGAAATTAACTATATGAGAAAATTATTCGATTGAAATGTTTAATTTTGTTAGTTTAATTAGAAATTTAAATAATATTAATTTAACTTGACCCAAAATGGCATTTTAGCATTTAAAAAATACACCTGTTTCCTGTTTGTCTCATTTTATTTTTTCTTTCTTTTTTATTTATTTATTTTTTTAATTATACGTAATAGTTCAGTTCAGTGAAACTAACCGGCTGGAAAATTATTCAAGTGAAATGTTTAACTTTGTTGGTTTAATTATAAATTTAACTGTAATTAAGTCAACTTGATTTAAAAAATGGTCTTTAGCTTTTTACAAACATATTTTCTTCTTTGTTTTATTTCTTTTTGTTTTTTTTTTTTGCAAATTTAGATACACATACGTAGTTCAGTTGACTCGAATCAGTTAACTCGGAAATGATACGGTTGAATTGCTAAACTTTGTTATCTCTGTTACAAATTTAATTAACAATAACTCAACTGAAAGAATTTAATTGATTCATTGTACTTTAATTATTTTTCCATTCCGATTCAAAATTTTCTTTTTAAGATATATGAACACTTCTTTAATTTGTTTCATATACACATCCTAATATTGTTGTTTTAACATTTGTTTCGTCTGATTACGCTGAAAGAGAAAGAAAGGGAGAAAGAAAGAGAGAAAGGCTTTATTTGAACAAATTTTCATAAGATTTCTTTAATAACATTTGAAATAATAACAATAATGTTTCTAACGGGATGAAACTTCTAAGATAAAAAATACCACAGCGAACACTTTCTGCGTTAATTTAAACAAAATAATTATGATTATATAGATTCGTGCAAGACATATTAATGTATTTAATTCTTTAATCTATTTATGTATTATTACTAATTACTATTATTATACTTATTATTAATTACTATTATATTCTTTAATATATTTAATATTCTTTAATTGTTGTAAATGAATTTAGAAATAATTCAAACCATTTAATCAACATTTTCTCCCTTCTCTATTTCTCTCTCTCTCTCTCTCTCTCTCTCTCTCTCTCTCTCTCTCTCTCTCTCTTTCTCTCTCTCTCTCTCTCTCTCTCTCTCTCTCTCTCTCTCTCTCTCTCTCTCTCTCTATCCACAGATAGTCGAAACTGGACAAACTAATTACTATTATTATACTTATTATTAATTACTATTATATTCTTTAATATATTTAATATTCTTTAATTGTTGTAAATGAATTTAGAAATAATTCAAACCATTTAATCAACATTTTCTCCCTTCTCTATTTCTCTCTCTCTCTCTCTCTCTCTCTCTCTCTCTCTCTCTCTCTCTCTATCCACAGAGAGTCGAAACTGAACAAAATTACAAAAGATTATATCGATTTATTCAAACTTGATTAACACATTTAATTATTTAATACTTGTAAGATAATTCAGAAATAATTCAAACGATCCTATATTAACATTTTCTCTATTTCTCTCTCTCTCTCTCTCTCTCTCTCTCTCTATATATATATATATATATATATATATATATATATATATCTTTCTGCCTCTCACTCTCTCTTTCTCCTTCTCTCTCTTTCTCTCTCTCTCTCTCTTTTTGCATAGATAGTCGAAACTGAACAAAATTATAAAAGATTGTATCGATTTATTGAAGATTGATTAACATATTTAATTGTTTAATCGTTGTAAGAGAATTTCGAAATAATTCAAGCGAACCTATGTGAACATTTTCTCCCCTTTCTACCCAATTCGACCGACCCACCTCCCTTCTCTCTCTCTCTCTCTCTATCTCTTTCCCATATATACATATCTACGTGTATGTACACACATAAATTTCGCATGGCCAGACCAGAGTCATAGATTTTCCGCGTTCTCGTCACGCGTTTAATGCGTCGACGCATCGTGGTTCTATGAGGCGAACGGTAATTGATTAGTAGTCGTGTAATTAAATTTCCACGTCGTATTATCGTCGTCAGGATGGACGTGACTTTTTATCTGAAAATTCTCCAATCTATCTCTATCTATTTATCTATTTATCTATCTATCTATCTATCTATCAATCCATTGTACCCATCTGTCCGTCTATCTATCCATCTTCGTTTATAAATTTCCAGAAGACACTTTTTGTCCCTCCCTCAAACCCCCACCATCGTTACTTTTTTTCGATCTTATCGCTTATCGTCTTATCGTTTATTATTAAATAACTTTCCACGAATGAGGCAACCCCTCGGTCAGTACCCACACACACACACACACACACAGAAACATATATCCATCCAACGTTTGTTTTATCTGAAACTATCTTAAGCACCAATATAACCCGGGGAAAGCCTCCGTAATATTTTGTGCGTATAGATAACGGACTCACGGAGTTACTTAGAAGTTAGTCGCTAAAGTAAGAGAAAGATTAGGGGCTATCGTAAAGCCTAACTCCCGAGCGTGCGATTCTCTTGTTAATTTTACCGTACTGAAGCGCAACTTGTGTAGCACCCCTCTCCCACACCTCTCCTCTCCTCTTCGACGTCGTCGTCGGTGCGATTTTGTTATTTTCATTTATTTATTTCTTGTTTAATTTTTATTATCCTTTATCATTCCTTTAATTTCTTATTTCACTCCATTTTTATTCCAACGTTAGTTATTCGTACAATATTTATTCTTTGAATTTGACAGTCATGTAACCTCTTTTTTTAATCTCTTATATTATTTCTTTCAAGTTTCGAAGTTACAAGAGATATAGATGATATTTTTCTATTATTGTATATTTATTAGTTCTAACAACTGCTGTTCGTAATATTACCGTAACAATTTTTGTCATCGATATACTTATACGTACGATAATATTTTCAATTTTTCTTTTTTCTCTTATATTATTGTTTTGATATGTTCGACGCGAACGTTAATATCTTTTTTTTATTTAATTTTACTAAATATCTATCGACGATAACTAATATTTCTATAAAAACTAATTTTCATCGATATAGTTACACGCCCGATAATATTGTTAATACTCTTTGTTGTTTGTATATATATATATACACACACAAACATACGACCGATGATATTTTTAATACAATACAATAATTGATAATAGTTTTAATACTTTTATTATTTTTATTATTTTTATTATTTTTATCTATGCATTTGAGATAATCAATAATATTTTAAACACCACCCTCTCACTCTTATCCCCAATAATATTTTGATTGATAGTTAGTTTACAAGCGATATCAAATCGACGATAAAAATCTATATAGATATTTTTCATCATCGTAAGCGAATCATAAAGTATTTTTATCTAATGGTAGTTTTTCATCGTCTCTATCTATACCGTACAAGCGTATACTCGATCCAGAACGAAGGCTTAACGTTAAATGTCTCCTCCTCGGTGCTTCGTAGCTATCGGTCTGGCTGTAAACAGCGCTTAGGAACTTGAACGAGGCTACTTTCGAGAAAAAGTATATAATGTGAATTTCGTGTTACTTCCGACTTATTTCTAATTAATTTCCTCGTAACCCCGTTCCTAGAGTCCTTTCGTCGTCCGTTAACCGTTTCGGAGTTTGACCTCGGTCCTTTGCACGGCCAATATCTCTGACGTTGCTCACACAAACATGAGTCGACACACACACACACATACTCTATCTCCTTCTCTTATGGGACCTCTAGATCTATGTAAAATATACATGTACCTATATATAAATATATAGGTATACCTGTATGTATGTACGTCTATGTATATATATATATATATATATATATATACATATACATACATATATATATATATATATATATATATCTACGTGTATATATGTCTTTATATGTAACTGTTTATATACCCAATGTAACTATGAGTGTGTCCAAGTGTATGTGTATGTTAGCAAGTAAACGCGTGTGCATCTCAACTACCTGCTTTCTCGGTACACACAAATGCATCTACCATAAAGGTAGCATGTAATGGGGAATATGCAAACTTGCGATGAACGCGAAGTAAACATGAAACGTAAACTGGTGTGTTAATTTCAAGGCCGACGCCAAGATGAAATGGGCGCTTCACCGTTTTAATTAACCGCATACTGGTATCACTGTGATACCGTGATTAAGAATTACGGTGCGCGTTAAGAAATATAATGTGGATTGTTCTATTTACATTGACCGACCATTCGAGTCAATCTAACGTAATTCAATTTTATGATGAACGATGTATTGTTTTGTTTTTATTATTTTTTATCTTTAATTTTATTGTTTGTTTATTTTTCTTTTCGTTTCTTTTTTTTTTTTTAACAATTTGTAGTAAATATGAGAATTAGGTATTAGGGTAGAAATTGGTACGAAATTTGAAATTACAACAAGTATGATATTAATTCAATTTATTCAAGGGAAGGTATTAATTTAATTTATTGAAGATTTGAATAAATTAGTTTCATTTATGCGTCTTTCATAATTTTTCTATCGGGTTCAGAATGTCCATTGTCATGTGTTACATTTCATGTACATTTGTCATTTTACATTGTCCATTGAAATATTCAACGGTCTAGTTCCTTTCGATTTATTTCTTTTATTTATTAATTGTTTTTGTAATAAATTATTTTAAAAATAAACAAATGAGAGTTTTTGTATTCTAAAAGAGCTTATAGACTTTTTACATTTCCGTTTTTTCTTTTCTTTTGTTTTTTTTTTTTTTTCGTTAAAATGTCCGCGCAGGTATATCAATTACGTAATGGAATTTGTTGTGTTTTATTTCTTATTTGTTATTTCTGTTTGTTTTATTTAGCCTTTTTTGTTTGCGTTTCGTTGAAACCGCAATTACAGTTTTGATGGGACGTAAAATCGAACAACGGGATGATGGGGTTTTGTAATGTTGCCGTGCAATCACGTAAATGAATGCAACCTATATAAACGTCTCGATTTAATTACGACGTGAGACAGTGATTGCACGATTTATATCGGATTCATTATTCCTACTGTTTTGACACTTAAGTCTGTGGGATACAAATATTTTTTATTTCTTTTTATTTTACTTTTCTTTTTTAAACTAATAGAAATATATTATAAACGCAATGTGATCAGTAAATAGTCTTTTGCTTTCGGAATAATAATATATCTATCTATATTTATTTATTATTATTGTTACTGTATATTGTAATTTGTGTATTAATATAATATAGCTAATAAATATAATAAGTATATAATATATATTACATAGTTACAATAATAAGTTGAAATATATTTTATACTTATAATTATATATTATTATATTTAAAATAACAAATATATGTGCAGTATTATACTTATATTATATATTACACTACTATGATAAGAGTTACAAAGTACTATATAATATAATAAGTATGAATACGTATTACTACTATTATATTACTATTTATATGCAAGATTAATTTTATTTAAACAGTGATCATTCTAGAAGAGAATCAAGATTTTTTTTAAACTTGTCTTGACCTATTTTATAATTTTTGTATATACGAATGAATCAAGTTCGAATTAAAGAAATATCGATTATTCTGATATTTAACGAAAACAAAAAAGAGACGAAAAAAAAAATGAAAAAAATGAGGCTTTCAATTAACAATTCTCATCCAGAATATATCATTTCCTTCGAAAAGTTCAAATATAAGAAGTTCATATACTTTCTCAAAAATTTTCTTTTTATAAACAGTGAAACATATTACCGAAATATTATTAATTCAGTTTTTAGGTTCAGTATTAGATCAGCCGGTATTCATTCACTGTAAGTTAACCGATACGATTTTTCAATTTCCAACGAACGAGTTCAGTTTTATTGAATTTTGAGTACTCCTACCTCCTTTTAGGACATCGCAAATTGTATTTATCCTATTCTACAATTGTACCTTAACATTCTGGTCACGTATATCTCGGAAAGAACAGGTACGACCACCATTGTGATGATCAAGCTTTTTTCGCTCTCTCTTTCTCTCTCTCTCTTTGATATTTTTTTTTATTTTATCGAACGAACGAGTACGACGAATAGTGGTCAATCAAAAACTCTCGGCGATCTTTCTCACTGTAGAGGTTTTTTTCGCACGATTTTTGACCAGCACTGTTCACCCACCCAGTCATCCCTCTTTCTCGACGTCATTAATTAACGAAACGAACATCGAGTATATGACGTCGGTCCGTTGGGGGCTCAGGTGGAGACGGCAAATTTGATAGACGCCAAATTGACAAAGCTCGCGGGGCTGGGGAGTATTTAATTATAGGGAAATAATCTGATTATAGGTACCATTTAAAATTTTATGCAGGGATATTGGTAGTAGAGAGCGTGAGCTTGGTTAAAGATATCCTTTATTAAAAAGACTGAAAAAAGGGAGAGAGAGAGAGAGAGAGAGAGAGAGAGAGAGAGAGAGAGAGAGAGAGAGAGAGAGAGAGAGAGAGAAAGTGATGGACAGAATCGAAAGCTGAAAATTATTCATTGTTGTTGTCCATTGGGTTGCTCATTCAAAATTAATGTGGTTTCTTTTGATACATTAAATAGAATAAAGAAAATGAAAGGGAAGGATTAAATGGAGAAAAAAAATTATAAAAAGAAAGTAATTATGTCTGTCTGTTCATTGAATTATACATTTGTTATTTCGAAAACGAAATCGTTTGGAGAAAGTTTGTAAAAAAACGAAGATAAAATAAGTTAAAAATGTATTATTGTCGTTCGTTGAATCGTTTTTAATTAATCAATGGTTTTATAATACTAACGCAATCAATCGTAATATTAATTTAAATGTTATCGTTGAACAAAAAGATTATTATTCAAGTCAATAATTTTATTTAATATATATGTATTATTACTATATACAGACAGAGAAATAAACTGGTATATATATATATATATATATATATATATATATATATATATATATGTATGTTATTAAAATACATCCATAGAGACGGCCTTGCCCATTGAGTTTGATTAAAAATAATGAATATTTTTTGAAGTTCCTCATCTACTCCATTTTCATTTCCCGTGCGATTTGTATAACTTGTCTTATTTTCTTTTTCCTGAAATCCCTCGTGAATCTTTTTTAACCTTTCAATTGCATTTTTCCCCCTTCATCATATAAAATATATTTTAAAATGATGAAACGGTGAATCTTTTTTGACGGTAGAACAAAATCAAACAAACAATTTTCGACGAGTATTTGCCAATCGTGGGTCAAGTAGTGTTTGAATAGAGTAATATAAAAAAAAAAAAGAGAAAAGAAAAGGAAAGAAAATCTTCTATATTCGATTATCTAATCAATTTATAATAGTTAAAAGAACAAAATAAAATTTGAATAGTGTAACGGTGTAATATTATTTAAAACTATTGCGCGAAATTTGTGTTCTTGAAATGATAATTTCTCTACATTTGGATTCTTTAAACAACGTTACATATTGTAGATAATTAAATTTCACGTATATTTTGCGATTATATTTAGAAATGAAATATACGTAGATAAATAATAATATTTTATTAATTTAGTGGATAATTTAAAAATCTTTTTTGCGGTTTTCTTTTATTTTTATTTTTACAAAGATTTATAACTTCAATTTTCTTCTTTAACAATTTACAAAACTTTTGTTATTTTTTAAAAATTGACGTATCACAAACTTAAACTCACCGGTCATGTACATATGTATATATATATATATATATATATATATATATATATATATATATATATATATATATTGTATGTATATCTGGTATATAACATTTTGACTATTCTATCTCACAAAATTGATTCTGCCCTTTTAACTTCTTTATCTCTTCCTTGAATTATTTGCACTATGTTTAGTTTTCTGTCCTTACAATCTGTTAACCCTTCATAACTAACTTGTAAGTCCAACTCCCTTGAGATATCGTTCTCTTTCAATCTCGCCTCTTCCCGTAAATCTTTTTTATTCTTTATTTTCCTTCGTGGCACGCCTTAAATAATTTATTACTTTCTTATTCAAAGAAAAAAGAATATTTAGAAACAAAAAAAGGAAATAAATAAAAAGATAAAAAAAATATCTACAATTCACTTGAAAAAGTTAATATTAAAATCATTTACGATTAATTATGATTATTTGGGAGATTGATTGTACGAACGGAGGTACGATAAAAATCTATAATCGATAAAAAAAAAAAAGAAAAAAAAATAATATAAAATATTACAATATCGATATAAGGTTACGTTTTGAAATTTTCTTTCGTCCTTTTCTTAGATAGGTTTGACGAATTGTAAACAGGATGAAGGAAAGCTTGTAAAACCCGTTCGAGGAGCGGATCCATTATCCTTCCTGTGAAGGACAAGGATCGAGATAGAAAGGATCCCTCGTCAAACCGAAAGGGATGTGTAGAACGGAAGAGAAAATAGTCGAGGTTGCAAAACTCTAAAGGAAAATCCTTCTAATGTTCAATCGCGTTTTCTCCTATCTTCTGCAATTTTTAGATTTTTGCTCTCGTTGTTCATATTTTCAACTTTTCTCAGACATATGTATATACATAGTAGATCGATAACTCGTTATACATTTTGTAAATAGGTATACTTCGATTTTTACATTATCTTCTTAAATATAATTGAATGGAACTAAATATGTTATAAAAGTATTATTGAATTGGAAGTTTTATGAAGACAAAATATATATATATATATATATATATATATATATATATATATATATATGAATGAATCGAAAATTTGCAAATCATTTTCAAAATACGATAGAATTGAGAAAGCTCTATTCAAAATATAATTTAATTTGTAAACAAACTTATGATGTATACATCTGTACGATGTACAATATAAATAACATTGAAATTGAAGAACATTGCATTGTTGATTGTAATAGAAATTCATTAGTTCATATATTGGTATACTTAAGTGCAAAAATATATCATACAATTTCACGGATAAATATTTGAAATAAGACAATAAATATCTATTATCAAAACATTTAAAATTCTATTAACATAACATTCTAACGATATATAATATACCCATATATATATGAATAGTAACATTCTCAAAGAAAAATATTTGAAATGAGTACATTTTTTATTTTTTACAGTAAAATACAAAAAAATGAAAATGAACAAATTAAAATGGTAATTAACGTCGATTGTTAATTTAATTTCGGATTGTAGGCGGCCATTGTCTGATATGTAAATACATTGTAACATTCTTACAGAAAAGTATTTAAAATAAGAAAATTTATATAATATTCTCGTAGAAAAAGAAAATAAAGAATGAAAATGAAGAGATTAAAATGGTGATTAACTTTGATCATCCATTTAATCTCGGATTGTATTGGCGGGGGGAAAGGGGAGGGGAAGTGCTAATGGGCCAAAGTATAAAAAACATTTTATCTCGACGAACGACAGGATTGATAAGAATAGATATACGGATGATCAGCGATTATGCGGTTAAATTTAAGGAGAACGCACGCCTTTAACGGACATTTGCATATCGTAAGAGCGACGGGCAATTAAGGTAACCAAGCTCGCTCTTTAATCCTACGGACGATTAATTTTGTGAACCGGTAATCCTACTCTCTGTCCGTCTCTTTCTTTTTCTCTTTCTCTTTCTCTCTCCCCTCTCTTTCTCTCTCTCATGCCTACCCAAAGCAATGTTCTTACTACTTACCAGCTCCCTTTGCGCTTCCATTTCTTTTTCTTTTGTTTTTGTGCTGTTTTGTTGTTCTTTTTTTATTTATTCCTTCCTTCCTTCCTCCTTTTCTTCCTTTCTCTCTCCCTCTCCTTCTTTCTCTCTCTCTCTCTTTCTCCCTTTCCCTTGCGTCTTTTTCCTTTCGGCGGATCTTCCCTTAAAACTTTTGTCTTTCTACCCTCTTACTAAGAAACGCTTGAAAAACTTGCCAGTTTGCCAGCCTTAATATGTACGAGGAGCCGTTCTAAATGTAAAATTCTTTTCTCTCTCTCTCTCTCTCTCTCTCTCTTCCTTTTTCTCTCTTCCATTCTCTTTTTTGTTGGACTATTCCTATATCTTTCCTTTTCTCTCTCTCTCTCTCTCTCTCTCTCTCTCTCTCTCTCCCTCTCTTCCTTTCTCTCCCTTCCATTCTTTTGTCTTGTTGGACTATTCCTATTTCTTTCTTTTTTTCTCTCTCTGTCTTTCTCTACTTTAACATTCGATTTACGTACCGACTAATGCGATACTTATCGACTTTCAAATTTTTTTCTTCAAAAGAATCAATAGGAGAAAAACAACAAAAAGAAGAAAAGAAAGGAAAAAAATAATACAAATTTTTTTTCCTTTGTCCCAGAAAAATAAAATAATTCTTCTATTTTGATTAAAATTTAATTAAATTTATTTGTTAAAATTTAATTAAATTAATTTAATTAAAATAGCACAATAAAATATTAGCATTAGCAAATTAATAATCAGTAAAAGTAACAACAATAGTGAAATAATTAAAAAGGTGAAATAAATATTTAATCCTCCTCGAAATATTTTCAACTTGGTTTTGATAGATTTTTTGTCATCCGAATGATGCATCTGAAGAACACCATCCCCTCTCTCTTACCTTTTTTTGGTACATTTCAAACTGTTTATCTCAAGATTTATGAAACGTACTACGATCATTTTAATCTTCTTTTGAAAGATAATTTAATTTTTTACGACTTTTGTTTTAGTACGTTTTTATTTTTTATACTTTCCCAAAGATTTGTATAAAATTATCGCGATTTTAGTTTTTTAAGAGCCGACGGACGAGGGAAAGAGGGAATACCTTTTTAAAGAACATTTTCGGCTCGTATGCTTTTATATGTAGTATGAACTTTTTGGAAATTATAATATTTTTGTTCAAAATTAAAGTTCTTATAAAATCTCGAAATCTCTTTGGAACGTTTTGGGAACGTTAAAAACATATCTATATTTTTCTTTCATCCACATGTCTATTATCAATTCAATTATATTTTTATGTTAGACTCGTTACTTCGAATTTTATATTAATACGAATATTTTTTATATCCGACGAAGTCTCATTTATCTTTGGTGAATAATTCGATATTGTATAAATTTTATTTGTTTCTTTTTCATTCTTTTTTTTTTTTAATTAATTGCAATACCGATTTGTTTGACTTACACACACACACAATATATGATATATAGGTTTGGTTTTGTATATATCGATTTTTATTTAGACGTAACGTATCTAATCTTTTTTCTTAATTCTCTTAATATAATTAAGATTTTCATAAATTATCGATTTTCTATTACCGCCGTTACACTTATTTTAAAATAGTCAAATAATCATCAGATTAATTTTGATACAAATACACAAATATATATGTTGTCTTAATATTCGTGTAATATAGTTTATAATATCAAACATGAAGACTACATCAAGTGATTTGACACTTCGATTTAAAAACATTCAAAAAGTGGAGTTCATCGATTTGTCTTGCGAACGGCCTATATATACATATGTATTTCTTTGTTCCAACTTGTATTTTCATATTCACACACACACACACACACACACACACACACAACACACACACACGCGCGCGCGCGCGTACTATGTATATATATGTAGAATCTAGTTCGTGCAGGCAATATCAAAATCTAGTCCAAAGAATGATAGACATAGAGAGAGATAGATAGATAGATAGAGAGAGAGAGACAGAGAGAGAGAGAGAGAGAGAGAGAGAGAGAGAGAGAGAGAGAGAGAGAAGTGGGGGAGAGAGGTGAAAGACAGATCATATTCAGTGAGTACGATGTGTGAATCGCGTGGCTCGAGCAGTAGACGTATGTCGAGAAGAACGATGGAGAAGATGATGGAGGAGGATGCGAAAGAGGTTGAAGATCTAAGGAGAGTGGAGGTCGAGAAAGGTGAGGAACACGAAAGCCAGAACGTTGACGTTCTCCTACGAAACGTTCTCCCTTTCTCGTCCGCGGTTTCCCGGTATTCTATGTAAATAGCAATCTAGTTTGCTTAGGGATCAACGACCCTCAGATTCGGGGCTTTGGCCGATGGAGGTTTCCGTCTTTGCGCCTTCGTCCTTGATCCTACCGGGTTTATCTACGACGTCTCACGGAAGCAAACCAAACCACTCTCTCTCTCTCTCTCTCTCTCTCTCTCTTTCTCGTTTCACCCTCCTCTTCTACCCGTATCTCATACGGCCTATCCACCGCCCATCGAATCACACCAACACCGTTCTCACTTGTTCCTTGACTTTGTTAAAAACATTGAGTTATCTACGACGAGTAGGACTACGTCCAACGTACGACTATTCCCAACGATCGTATCCTCCTCCTCCTCCTCCTCCTCCTCCTCCTTCGATTGCTCGTTGTTACTCTATCCCCTTTCTTCGATCTCTCCTTCGACCCTCCACTCCTTTTTCTTTTATTATCCCGTTTTCGTCGCTCGCTCTTATCTAACGCGCAATACGAAACTCCACTTTACTGACGATATTTTTATTCTCTACGTTCGTCGAATATAAATGAACACTTCAATTATTTTTTAACAATTAATTTCTTTTTCCCGTTTAAGGAAGAAAAGAAGGAAAGAAACATTTTTATCAGGTATAATTGTTATATTAGAAATCTATTGTATAGGTAACTGTTAATATAAAGATAAGTTATACAGTTCATAATAAATTTGATTAAAAAGAAAAATCTATTGTTTGTATCAATGTAATTTTGGTCTTATTTTTTTTATGACAATTAAACTATTTAACAATTAATTTCTTGTTCGTATATATATATATATATATATATATATATATATATATATATATATATATAAAAGAAAAAAAACAAGATTATACGTAATATAAAATTTATAGTATATAAAAATTATAAAATCTATAGGTAACTGTAAACAAAAAAAGTTATACAGTTTGTTTATAACAAACTAAATAAAAAATATCTATTATGTGTATCGATACAATTTTGATCTCTTTTTTTATGACAAACTAAATTAAAAGAAACTTACTATGTGTATAAATATAATTTTTGATTTCTTTTTTTTTCTTCTCTGATAAACTATTCAGTGATTAATTTCTTGTTCGTGTATATATTAAAAAAAAAAAAAAAAAAAAAAAAAAAAAATACATAATCATACGTAATATAAAATCTATGATATAGGTAACTGTAAACAAAAAATAAAGTTCTACATTTTGTTTATAACAAACAAAATAAAATATATTTAATCTTTTATTTAATCTCTTTTTGTATCTATGAAATTTAAGTTCCTTAATTAATCGGAAAAAGAAGAAAATAAGAGAAAATCTATAATACATCAAATTCGTTGAGTAACAAGGAAATGGTATTTGGACGACCGATCACGATCGACATTCGACGTTTAAGCGCTTATTCAACGTGCGTGCGTGTACTCTTGAATTCGCTTACGTTTCCGACGGTACGAAATCGTGACTGCTGTGAAGCACGACAAGAAACTTTCAACGATTGAGAGAGAGAGAGAGAGAGAGAGAGAGAGAGAGAGAGAGAGAGAGAGAGAGAGAGAGAGAGAGAGAGAGAGACAGATAGAAATACTGCATCGTTGTATCCATTCCGTCGACTTACATATGTACATACCTATCATCCTTTTTCTATTCGTTGTGCCAGGTATATACACATACACATATCCATATATATATTTTCTTTTTTCTTTTTTTTTCATTGTTATCGTTGACAAATAAAGATAAAAAGAAGAGCATGAGAGATAGATAGAGAGAAAGGGAGAGAGAGAGAGAGAGAGAGAGAGAGAGAGAGAGAGAGAGAGAGAGAGAAATTTATAGAAAAATAGTAAAACTAAACATACGTAGATATCTCTAGTATATTCCCAAGTGAACTAGGCCGTGTAAGCGACGAGCCAGCTTAAAATAATCCAAACTCTGAAGGACGAATAGACTTTTCGTTCATAACAGACCGACGTTAAAGATACGTAAAATCGTTCTTGTACGAGATACCACCACGTCGGTTCAATATACGAATATGTCCGTATTCTTTTCGAGTGGAGCCTTCTTTTTTGTTTCCTTTTTGTTTCTTTTTTCTTCTAGATGCTTGACGAAGTATTATTCTGTAGAATTTTATTGTTTTTATTTTTTTTTTTTTACTTTTCATTCGTTCTTTTATTCTTTCCACGGGATGATTATACATATACGAACTCGAAGTTGAACGATAAGAACGAGAATGGACTTTGTGATATGTAAATATGTTCCAAGAGTATTTACTCATTGTAGTTTTCTCTTTTATTTATTTATTTTTTTTTATTGTTAACACTAAATCTTTATACTTCTTTTGTTAACATATATACTTTATTATAATACAATAGCGTTGGAAATAAATAGAATGTATTAAATTAATCTAAGACATGAAATATTATTATTGTTATTATTATTATTATTATTATTGTCTGCTCTTTTAGTGAAATATGTTAATTATATTTAATACTTATTTCTGGTAACGAAAGGTGAAGTGAATTGTATAAATAGAGATTTGGAGAGAATGACTGTAGATTCCTGCCGAACTATTCACGTTGCGTCGTGAGGGGCATAACTACAAGATCATTTCCAGATACGCGTCTCGCACCGGACCAGCAATGATAGTTGATTTCCCATGGAGAATCTTTCTCCATCTCATTCTAATCGTCAAAGTTATAAACCCAGTGGTCGCGATGAATAAGAAAGTCGGTACAAGGCCAGGATACCATTGAAGGTTGTCAACAAAATACCGTTCAAAATTAATGGGAGAAAACGAATTCTTTCGAAGGACTCCGTGTAGCTCGTGATATCGATGGGGTTAAATGAATATAGCGCGAATGGAAGTTATCACGGTATGTTTGTTGAAGTACGATACAAGTGTTGATGTGTTCTTATCTAATAACGTTTATGTTAGCTGTGCTGGTTATTTCTGAAGGAAAGGAAGCCAGTAATTTTTAATAAGACTCAGAAGTCTTGACGTTGTGAGTCCGAAAGATGTAACTTGACTGATTTTTTGGCGCTTCTCCAACTATCCGCGAAGATAATGATGAGATTATAAAAAGGAATGAAAAGGGCGAAGTTGAAGTACAACCTGAGCATGGAAAGGGAAGGAAAGATGGTCATTGGTCGGGTCAGGATAGTTCGTTGGAATGTTCGAACAATCTAATCTGTGTGGGCCCATGAATGTTACATTAATATTTGAAGAGTAAATGTCCGATTCGACACATTATCGAAAATTAGGTACTTTACTAACAATACTTAAGCTCGGATAAAGTTGGCAATGCGTTTCTTATTTATGCGTTTTCTTAGTGATTATCAAAGGAATTCCCAGGGACAAATAGATCCGTGTTGGACACGTGTGTCAGCATACCCTTAGGAGAAACTATTGTAAATATCCGAGGTCGCACACGTGTGCGTCAACATACCGACCCCGTTGAACGGTCGCGTTCAAAACAAAGGAAAATAAAGGTATTCGTTGAAAATTCGCTAAGATGTAGTATTTGACTTATAAGCTAATTACATTGATACGTTATCTGAGTTAATTAAGTAAGAAATAAGATTTATAAACAATTAATAGTCGCGTACGAGTGGATCTAGTCTGCCTTGATAGGCATCGGTGCAAGGCCTCTACCGTTTTGCTTGTGCGTTTTCGGGAAGACTCGAACCGTTGTTACGTAACCGTTGTCGTCCTCGTCAGGATGGGTCATGACCCGCCATGATGACGTGGTCTAGCGTTCATCGCATAGGCAGGATTTTGTTGTCTTCTTTGAAGTAGATGAGTGTGCAAGCTTAAGGACATGAAATGTTGCCCTTAACCTTTAACGGCGACCTCTGCGTGATATCCGAATATCGTTATCTCACGCTAAAATGATAGCCGTTTCGTTAATGAATGTCTTTACGAATACGAGAGTTTGAAATGCGCGCCCGTTTCTCGGAGGTGTATTCTTCGAAGAGCTATTTAGCGTTCCGTCGACCGGTTGTCTTAACTCAGTTCCTTTATTGTTTAAATCTAAATTTATTTTTTATGTTCTTGCTTTTCTTTGGAGGTAGCAGGTAAGTATTAATATAGAAAAGAGGTCGTCTTGAATGATCGGATCACTCACCATAAGGCTATCATTGAGCAAGGTTCTTATGGTAGTACGAACTAAAGCATCGAATACGACTCTAAGTTTTGTCGTGAGGCTAGATTGTTTCTATACTTTTCTTCCATATGAGAGGAAGATAATAACCCTCGTTAGTATTGGCATAAGAGGCCTCAAACATGTATCCTAAGTCGCGATATTCGCATTGAAGATTCGCGTTGCGTCAACAGTGCTTGGCTAAAATGTCCCTAAGCTCGAGCAAAGGTGGCAAAGTGTCTTTTTATCTATGCTCTTTCTTATGGAGTATCCAACGAGTTTGTTAGGGCAGATATTTCTAATAGTGATATATGAATCTTAGGACAACGTACTTTGAATACTTGAAAGAAGCTCACGTTCGATCGGAAACAGAATGTACAATGCGAGTAACTCTCTCTAATTTAAACGGTAATCAAACTACAAATTTATCTCAAATCGTACTGCCTACCTTCAACGGTCGACATGATGATTGGCTCGCTTTCGCGAATAAATTCAAAACGTCTATTTACAACAATCAAACTCTAGACGCCTGTAGGCAGTTAAACTACTCGAAGTCGTGCCTACAGGGCGAACCCGCATCACTCGTTTCATCTGTAAACATTACTGCGTCCAAATATGCTCTCGCTTGGTTAACGTTGGAAGAATATTACAATCAGCCAAAGATGATAGTAGAAAAGCACTTAAGGGCTATATGCGATTTGCCAAAAATGCAAAGGTCGTCGTACACCGAGTTAGCTCACTCCGTAAACGTTGCACAAACGAATTCTAGAACAATCAGGTCATTAGGTCAGTCGTCTTATGACACGTCACTGATTTATTTCCTAACTAACGCGTCTTGACAGGGACACGCATGCAAGATTCTCCGCAGCCGTAAAGATGGTTTTGCGCCTTTTGTGGGTCGAGCAACCCTGCATTCAGGTGCGCCGAGCTAATTGATGCAACGATCGAAAGACGTCACGAGATCGTCGAAGACAAAACTTCGTTAAAATTGTTCATCCTTGCGAATCACGACGCGAGTAAATGTAAGTTTAGATTCTGCCTGCGATGCAAGTTCCCACATCACACTTTGATTCATGATGAAGCTACACCTGTCGTTCCTGTATCTTCTAACAACGCGAGTTTTCCTGCGACGGCGCATTGTTACGGACTGCTATCTACTGCTGTAGTACAGGTTATGAACGGGAATCTTACACGCAATTGTCGAGTCTTAATGGATATCGGGTCACAGTCACATTTTATGTCTGAGAGAAGATGGCCTACCAATTAAATCTTCCGCGTAAACGCGTTGACATCACGGTCAGCGGAGTTCACAAAGATAATAAGGCAGTTCGCGGTTCGGTCAAGGTTCAGCTCGAGTCATTGATAATCAGATTCTTCGAGGAGATAAACTGTTTGGTGCTGTCGACGTTGCAACAAACCATACCCTCCCAATATGTAGACAGCAGCTAACCATCCATTCCGCCGTCCATGAAATTAGTGGATCCACAATTTTATAAACCGGTTCCGATCGATGCAATTATCGGCTATAATTATTTCATAAACTGACTTGCCTAGGAAAAATATCGGTTCTCAATTGTTTGGTCGTACTACGAAAAATCAAACTTGGTTGGATAGTGCGCAGCATAAACCCAAAGCAACGGGTCAATTGTAATATGGCGACAAATTCGATGAAGTCGCAATTAACTAAATTTTGGGAAATAGAGAAACCCTCCGATCGAAAATTTCTCTCTGTCGAGGAGACCGAATGCGAGGAGCATTTTAAGTGGCATACGTGTCGTGATTCCGAGACAGGGCGTTACACGGTCAGCTTACCGCTTAAGATCAATAGACCGTATTTAGGGGATTCGTACACTATCGCTATTAGGCGATTTAATCCTTTGGAACGCTCCTTCGCGAAAAACACAGCTCTCCAGAAGTAATAATGTTGCTTTCATGGAAGAGTATCGCACAAGACTTAGGGCACATGTTTGAGGTCCATTATGCTAATACTAATGAGAGTTATTATCTGTCTCGTCACAGAGTGATGAAACAATCCAGCCTCACGATAAAACTTGGAGTCGTATTCGATGCTTCTGCATAGGAACCACAGGAACCTCGTTTAATGATAGCCTTATAATGGTTCCGGTTATTCAAGACGACCTCTTTACAATATTAATTCGGTTCCGCATGCAAGCGTACATATTAACAGCGGACATTGCTAAAATGTACAGACAGGTCATTGCAACAGGATGACCGCAAATATCACAAGATACTATGGTGTGAGAATCGTTCCGTACCCATTAAGACATTTGAATTAAACACTATAACGTACGGAACCTCATCGGCGTCATTTTTAGCCGCTCGAGCTTTACAACAATTGACTGACTACAAACGCGCAATCTGTCCCGAAGCCGTTGACATTATTAAATGCGACTTTTACGCGAACAACTTAAATAACGAGTATTTACACCTACGACGAAGCTGTAAAAATTAGAAATGGAATAATCGACATCACATCAAAGGTTGGTTTCGCATTGCGACAGTGGGCCTTCATCGAGGAGAGCTTAGTTTCAGATTTGGTTAAGCATTCAACGGACACTCATATTCTTTTAAACTTGGAGGAGACCATCTCAACACTCGGTCTTTGTAGTCTAGGACCCACTCCATGATCAAATAGTGTATTTCGTAGAAGTCAACAAGCTAAACGAACGCGTAACAAAGCGTACCATTCTTTCTCGTATCGCGATGCTATTCCATCGGCTAGATCTTCTTGGCTTGGTCATTGCTAAGGTAAAAATATTAATGCAACGACTTTGCTTGAGCAGTTTTGGATGGGACGATTCGGTTTCCATCGAAATTCACACGGCATGGATCGCGTATCGGGAACAATTATCCCTATTAAATCGACTACGCATACGGCGGAGAACTATCATGACCGATTACACAGATCTTCAGCTCCACGGATTTTGCGATGTTTGCGTCTATCTCCGATCTTCAATGGCGGACGAAAGGATGCGAGTATCACTTCTCTATGCGAAATTGCGAGTGGCGCTGGTTAGAGCCTCAATCATGCAGAGATTTGAGTTGAGCGTCGCGTCTTTACTCGTAAGAGTACAGAATGCAGTGCGAAACGCGTTGCCATCTATGTACATTGCTAAAACGACCTTTTGGTCGGACTGTAACGTTTATATAGCTTGGATTGATACTTTTCCTCACTTACTTCAAATTTTCGTAGCTGACCGAGCAGCAGAAATTAGAGGCATAGAAATGCCGCACCAGTGGTGACACGTAGATTTATTAGATAACCCAGGTGATCTAATAGACCTTTTGATCGGACTGTAACGTTTGTATAGCTTGGATTGATACTTTTCCTCAGTTACTTCAAATTTTCGTAGCTGACCGAGCAGCAGAAATTAGAGACATAGGAATGCCGCACCAGTGGTGACACGTAGATTTATTAGATAACCCAGGTGATCTAATATCTTGCGGATTATCCTCCGCAGAAATTATCGCTAATGCCATATGGCATGGCGGACCATCCTGGCTACACGATCCAGAGGATTATTTGACGATCATTTCGGTTACCGTTGCTTGAAGATTTTTCTTCCGTGCTGCACATATTCCAAGTATCACTGTTGAAAGTATTTCGGTCCAATTAATAATTATCTTATAAGTTCAACACATGCTAGCTTATAAGCATTTATAGTATATACATACACATTCCTACACGTACGCATCACACACGAATCAACGCACATTGTGCAAATATAGCACTAATCGATCATTTCACGTCAAATAATACATCTTAGTGAATCTCCAAAGAATATCTTTTCTTTTTCTTTTTTTTTTGTTTGGAACGTGATCGTTCAAAGGGGCGGTATGTTGACGCAAACCCTCAGTTATTCACAGTGCTTTTTCCTAAGGGTCATATATATCACTATTCGAAATATCTGCCCTTGGGAACTCGTTGGATACTCCCTAAGAAAGAACAGAGATAAAAAACACATTGCCACCTTTGTTCGAGCTTAGGAACTTTTTAGTCAAGCACGTAGCTTCAATAATATGTTTAACCGGGAAATAAATAAATAGTGAAAGTAGATGCTTAAGCGCGACTAGCCAAGGGTTATCTGGAACCTATTCTTGAAATATCCATTGACATCCTTTAATCTACACGATCATCGGAACAAAAGGGGCACACATGAAATTGTATCTCACTTCAACAAATATACTGTGATAACTTCAATTTACGCTATATTCATTAATGAGACGCGTTTCTGGAATTGCTGCGGTAGTTACGCCTCTCAGGAAGCGACAATCTTAAATGTCCTTGCTTCTATCATATGGCGGAAGTATTTGATTGGTTCATGGGTGACAAGCAATTCCCGATCATAAGTGGCGTCTTTGCACTCCGCAGTTTGAAGATTCTTCGAAGAGAAGACGAGGTGTTCTAGTACGTCGTTGACATACATATTGTTGGAGCACTGCACCAATAGCAAAATCCGATGCATCACAAAAGATGATAAGCTACGAGTTGAGTCGAGGATGTGCGAGTGAGGTTGCTCGTGCCAAATTCTCCTTATACTTTTCAAATGCTGATCCTGCTTCTGATGTCCAGACGATGGCTATTTTGGCCTTAACATTGCCGACAAGACGGTTGTTCAACGGTACTTTCACATGTGCAGCCTTTGGGATGAATCTTCTATACAAATTTAACATCCCTAAGAATTGGTGTTAACCCTTTTACTACCGGTAACGATTTCGCGAATGAGAGCGCACACGGCAACGTGACCTTCCTCGTGGACAATAATTCACGTCTTGCAATCGTTCGTTCATCTCTCGTCGTATGGATCCAATTTCCTGCTGGAACAGAAGGATTAGACGTTGCAGTTGTGCAGAAAGTGTGTCCGATGTTGTCGTCTCAGCAATCGTCGGTCGGCTTATGGTGACGTTACTGATGGTATCCGCTATGTCTGCCAATTTATCCAGATTTAGATCCTTTTGAGCGGCAAGGATTCCCTGTGAATTCGAGGGCAAATGACCAATTCAAATCGTTCGAAGTTCCGAGTCTGGTACGGACGTTCTCGCAAGTTCTCGGAGGTGGCGTAAAAATTGTGATGACCTCCTGTCACTTACCATCCTCTCTCTCTCAATCAGACGGTGGGTTTTTTGCTCTTGGGAGGAACTGATAAGCTCTCTCTTTAATGTCTCATATCCTTCAATTGCCGGCTCGTTTACTTCAAGGTCTCTAACTTCACACGCACTGCGAGGTTATAGCAATGTTGCAACACTACCGAATTTCTCAGAGTCCGATGTCACTTTCGCCTCCACGCAATTCTTTTCCACTACAGAGAAACAGAGTTTTGGATCTTCTGGTATAAATGTGGGGAGGTGCACATATGATGTCGGTGCTGTCATATTGGTTGCCCGAAGGAATCTCACAGAACACAGATAAAAGTCACACAAAAAACAACTGTTATTGTCACAATTATTGTTGTTGTTACTAACACACGAATAACTGTGATATTGTCACAATTCCTGTTTTTAATAACACTCGGTCGTAGAAAAAAAAAAAAAGTTTTAACCCATCAAGTCGAGTCCACCACTTTGGGGATTCGGGTGCAAGGTAAATAACTTCGTGTTTGTTTTTAGTAGGATATGTCAAATATATTTAATTCTTATTTCTGATCGCGAGAGGCAAAGTGAATTGTATGAATATCGAGAGACTTGGAGAGACTGACTGTAGATTCCTCCCGTTCTATCCACGAAGGCATTCATGAATTTCGAAAAGGAAATGGGAAGGGAGGAGTTTAAGTAAATAGTGCCAGGAAAGGGAAAGAAATATCCTTATTGGTCGTGGGCGTGTCAGTATAGTACGTTCGAAATGTTTAAACAATCTCATGTGTGATCCTTTGTCCTAGTGACCGAGTGGACCAATGAGAGTTGCATTGTTATTTGAAGGGTAGCCAGTAGACAAATCCTTGACTCGTTGTGCCTAGGAGTCTACCTTCACAGTTTATTTATTGATCGGCTCTACACGTTACTGAAGACTAGGTACTAAACTAAAAATGCCTAAACTCGTACAGAAGTGGTCATGTGTTTTTTATATATGCGTTTTCTTAATGAGTATCCAACGAGTTTCTAAAGGCAGTTATTTTAAATAGTGATATATATGACCATTAGGAAAAAGGATTGTGAACAACCGAGGGACACACGTATGCGTCAAAAAAGAACATTCACTATTTTTTTGAAGTACGCGATGTATTCAAAAACATGTACCAGAAAGAGATTGCAATAGAAGGAAAGTTAGAGAATTAATACGCGATTAATACGCGTATAGTTATTTCTTCTATCATTTTTTTTTTATTTATTTAATTTTGTTTTCTTTTTATTATATAATATGAATTATCAATGAAATTATAAAAATTGTACTTATGTACTTACGAGATTAGAATCGTTTCCGTTTATGAATTAATGCTTTTGATAGATCATTAAAAAATATTTTTTTCTTACTGCTTTTTTTTTGATATCATAGACTCCATATTTTATTTTTATTCTTGTTTATATGCTGTTATATTATTGAAGAATAAATTAAATTAATATGATACACGTAAATACACTAATTGGATTAATTTCATTCCATATAGTTTGAGTAAATTAATTCGCGTACGGTTTTGGATCTATTATCGTTTTATTTGTATAGCTTTTTTGATTTTTATTATATAATATAAATTATCTATGAAATGAATTATCAAACAATTTTTGACGTTGTGAGATTTGAAGAGTTTATAAATTAATACTTTTGATGGATCATTAAACTGTATTTTCTTTTTGGCTTTGATTAAATATCATAGTTTATATTTTTTATTTTTATTCTTATTTATACGTTGTTATATTAATCGGTTATAAATTATATTATACAATTAATACTTTACGAATTAAAGCGTTTGGGTCATTACAATGTATTTTCCGTTTTTTTTTGGCTTTTGTTAAACGTTCGAAGTTATCATTTTTTATTTGTATTCTTATTTATACGTTGTTATATTATTAAAATTTCTGGAGAATGATTAAGGATTTGTGTCTCGTACTTTCCGCAATAGCTTCCATGGGCGACGGAGCGTCGAGATGCGAAAACCAGGGCCGTGGGCATCGTCGATGAAATTAACGGAACAGCTACCTGCGCTATGAATATGAAACACCTTGAAGAAGAAGGTTGAGAATGAGAATACCTCCTTTCCCTCTGCGATATTAAAATCTTTTCGCTGGACGAAGTTGTTCGCCATTTTTCCAACGACCATCCGTTGGATACGCTTTTTCAATTAATCGATTTCCCATTCAATTATCGTTTCGTTCTAAACCCTCGACGAAGATTCAATCGTTTGGAAATGAAAAAGTAAACGGAAGAAAGAAGAAAAAAAAAGAAAGAAACAAAAAGCAAAGTAAAAAAGTTGGTTTTTACCTTCGTGTATTTTTACGTTCTAATTGACTTTGTTTATTCTTGCCTTTTTTATCTATTTCTTTCTCGTTCTATTATAACTATCAAAATAATATAATTTAAGGTTCGCATGATTACATTTTCTTTGTCGGACTTTTATTTAAAAAATTCTATAAACAATGTTTCATTAATGTAACACGATAGCGAAGTAAATGAATTAAAATAATAATATTTGAGTATGCGTCTCATTCGTTGTTTCAGGCGAAGCATAATTAAAAAAAAAAAAAAAAAAAGAAAAGAAAAAGACGAAGAGAAGAAAAGAAAAGAAAAAGGGTAGAGAAAGAAAAACTACATTATCGACAATACATTTAGCAAAGAACATTATTTTTCTAACGTTTATCGTTCTAAGTTCATTGTTTTCATTAACGATATAATATTTTTCGTAAAATTCTCGAATAACGCTATACTTAATTTAATTAATATAAAGAATCATTAGAGAATAATTTCATTTTTAAAAATTACTTTCAACCTACGTTTTATCCACGGATAAAAGTATTTCTCTATATAGAATTCCAGAGAAACATAACGAACTATCATTTAATTAATAAAACAATATCAATCGGTGAAAATATAATTTCACGGACAAATACGCTTTCAAAGCATTTCTACGTATGTCCATGACAACATTTATTTATCCCCTTCCTCCTCCTCCCCCACCATTAAAACTTTCGAATCACGTGACATCAACATGACACATAGTTAATAAAACAAATCAGAATCAAACAATTCTATTCAAAAATTGCTTTCAAAGTTTATTATACTTTTGTGCATTGTTATAAATACCAATACGCGTAACCAATACGTATATATGTACGTACGTATATATGTATGCTCATGAAGTATCAAAAACAGAATAAATTTTATCGGGGGAGATCGAGAATGAAGTAGAAAAATTCATTGAAATGTATATTTCATATTAATTTAATAATAATATCGAACAAATGAATATACATCTTTAAAAAAGAGAAAATATTTATGTAAGAATACAATGATAATAAATAAAAAAAAAGAACATAGAAATAATTGAAATAGAAACAATAATTAAAAGATTTTAGAGGATTATTAGAAAATCAAATCATAGATTATGTCGACCTAAACACGTACACGTTACTTCATTGTCCTTTCAGTCTGCATGAAATCACATGGGACAAGAGGAAGTACTGGAAACGGATAGTTCAAGGAAGCGCGACGAGTCGCGTCGTTCCATTGCGAGGAATCCAATGGAACGACGATGAGAACGAATAGAATAATTTTTCCATCTCTCTCTCTCTCTCTCTTCTTCCCTTCTCTTACTATCAAATCACCCCTATTTCACCCCTGCCCATCCTCGATCTCTATGGTTCGGTTAAACTTTTCGTTTCGATGTCCTCGACACACATTTTGCATCGAATATACATATATACCATATGCAACTACATATATATATATATATGCGCGCGTGTGTGTGTGTGTGTGAGTGTAGAGAGAGAGAGAGAAGAGAGAGAGAGAGAGAGAGAGAGAGAGAGATTTTTATTTTATTTTATTTGAAAGTTTCGCAAATGGCGTAGACGGGAAAAAGTTAAAAGCTTTCGTGTGTCCGACTGAATCGTTGATATCAACGATGTCCTTCTTTTCCTTCATCTTATACTCTTTCTCTTTTCCCGAGATCCTCGTAAGTACGTATCGCTGACATTCTGTTCAACTTTCAAGAGTGAAAAGTATGTTTCTAACGATATCAATCTACAATCTCAAACTGACCTTTGGTAAACGACGTATCATCGAAGTCGATATACTTCTACGTTAGATAATAAAGTTTTCTCTTTTACGATTTCACTTGCCCTCTAATGGGTTGACACACACACACACACACACACACACACACACACATATATATATTTTTTTTTAATTTATTACATATGTTACTTCGATTATGTGTTTCATTACGTACGTATTATAAGTATACGTACGTATAAGGTTTACGTTAGATTAGATTAGAACGTTTAGTTAGATACATTCGTTGTATGTATGGTCTTATGTAGATATACATAGACGAATAAATCAGGTTTTCATTTATTTTTATTTGATATTAAGACGTCGATCCCAAACGATGTTCACTCTTCTACGACCTGGCTGCGACTGTCGCGATAAACAAACCTCGAAAAGAACCAAGGAATAAAAGAAATATAAATATGGCGATCACATTGCCACGCTTTATGATTTAACCGATAAATATTTGTCTATTTATATGTATATATTTATGTATATATTTATGTAAAATACAAAAGGATTTATATGATTATTAACTATCACTTTTTGTATATAATAATAGATCTATTTCATTTAATTATTAACGTTATTTCTCTATATTAATTCAATTTTTTGTCATGTCTAAAAACACAGAAAAATTATACCCATAACAAACGATGAGAAAAGGTAATGTAAAATTTATTCAGATAAAACAATATTACAGTAAGAATCAGTTACCTTGGAATACGACTAATTGATATGATAATTAATTTTGTGGAAAATGAAAATTGTAGTAATTTATGTATAAGTTAACCCAAATGTTTTACGCTTCAACAGAATAATTAAATAATTTCAAAATAATATTATTATTTATAATTGTAGAATTATTGTACCATAATTTTCAAATTATATTGATTGTTTAGCGGATATGAATAAAAATCATAATGAAATTAATTATACATAAAAAAATTATAGATTTAATTAGTTATAAAGTTAATATAATTAATCATTTATATCAGTATAAATATTCTGTATTAAGTATAGATTATATATAAAAAATAAAACATGAAAAATTTTCGACAGGAAGTAACCTATGATGAGTTTATGATAATAAAATAAAATCAAGCTAAAAATATATATATTTGTATATATATATATATATATATATATATATATATATATATATATATATATATATATACCTACAAGCAGTTCACGATTGTATAGCCTTACAAATATAATAACAAACAAAATATGTACACAAGTATAGAAAGATAGGAAAAAGAAACAAAACAAAAAATGGATCGATCTAATTGGATCCAGAGAGATCATAGATGAAAGAATAAATAAAATTTAATTGATACGTGGTACGTTAAGACCCATTTGAAAAGGAATTATCGCGGTGATTTCGTATAGGTAGCTCGTAAATTAACGCTTGTTACTCATCTTTTATGAATTATTACGAGTACTCCTCGACGGAATGCCTTTATCCTCGGCAACGTTAAGGTTTAGCGTGACTCTCGAGACAAATGTAGCATGCACGGCCTTGAACATCCATTGTCCCGAAGTTTCTCTCCATCGATCATACCAAGAACAAGGGTAGGAACCCAGAGAAACGTTAAGGGGAAAGGAAAATATCTATAGCTCCTTACGTGCAGGTATATATGTATGTATATATGTATGTATATACAACAGTATTAGGCGCACGAAAGATGGATTAGACAAATTAGCCTCTACTCTCACGTGTCTGTTAGACGTTAAATACTCACTCGATGACGTTCCAACCTTTTTAGTTGATCGAACGATATTTAGTTAAAGAAGTAGAGCAAGAGAAAGAAAAAGAGAGAGAAGGAGAGAGAGAGAGAGAGAGAGGAGAGAGAGAGAGAGAGAGAGAGAGAGAGAGAGAAATGTTCAAAGTAATTGCATTTGTTATCAGTCTAGGTATAAGGAATTTAAATACAACGAGAAAAAGAAAGAGAGAGAGAGGGAAAGAGAGAGAGAGAGAGAGAGAGAGAGAGAACATAAGTGAAAATTGAAATTCCAGAGGAAGCTTCAAGGAAGAGAGTCTTTGAATGCTCTTTCGAAATAGGAGATTATAGAGAAAGTACTTTGTACGAGTAAAAGGATAAAAGAAAGAAAAATAAAGTAAAAGGGAGAAAGAAAAAGAGAGAGAGAGAGAGGGCTAGATTGTTCGACTCATGAGAATCGCAAGTTTTTCCACGTGGAAAATCAGTCAAGGCCCAAATGAATTCGCAAGACCGCGCCTTCTTGCTACCAAGGAAGAGTTTCTACTTTTTTTCGATGGGCCGTGCCGTGCAGTGTAGTGCCGTGCAGTTTTGATATTCTCCCGTGAGATTTCTTTTTTTCTCCGTAGAAAATGAAAGAAAGATATTCTTCGAGAGCGAGTGAGAATAATATGAAAAATGAAAATAGAGAGAGAGAGAGAGAGAGAGAGACGCGAAGATGGCTAATATATAATAAATGTAGGAGAGAGAGAGAGAAAACGAGAAAGAGAGAGAGAGAGAGAGAGAGAGAGAGACGCGAAGGTGGCTAATATATAATAAATGTAGGAGAGAGAGAAAGAGAGAGAGAGAGAGAGAGAGAGAGAGAGAGAGAGAGAGAGAGAGAGAGAAGACATGAAAATTGTGTAAAAAAATAGAAATAATAAAATACAAGAGAGAAAACTAGAAAGAAAGGAAGATAGAGAATGAAAGAGAGAGAGAGAGGGGGGGGGGGAAGAGAAAGAGAAATTACTGACGATCGTTGTTTTCACGATAAATCACAAACACAAAGTCGGGCGGCGGGTAACGGGATTCTCGGTGGTCGCACAACTTCGTGGACAATTAATGAACGAATTAATTAAATCTCTCGTTCACCGAGAAATTAGCAGCGCGCTCGGGAGTTGGCATTTGTGGCGGAAATAGGACCGAGCTTGCTGCGTTGCCTCGCGATCATTTAACAACTTTGACTTTTCCTTTTATACGTCGTCGCTTCTTCTTTCTTTCTTTCCTTTTTATTTCTTTTTTCTTTTTTCATTCTTATTATTATGAATGAGTAATTGTGGTCACGGATAGAATGTTCATTATTTAATTGAGAGAGAGAGAGAGAGAGAGAGAGAGAGAGAGAGAGAGAGAGAGAGAGAGAGAGAGAGACAGGGAGAGGAAGGAAAGAATTTTATTTTTAATGATCTCTAATTTTCTGTTCGAAGTATTTACAAAGATATTTCACAGAGATTTTAATTGAATTTGTATATAACACAAATAATTTCTTTTTAATTGTAAGTATGCATATATATATATATATATATATATATATATATACATTATATATATATATTAAAATATATCTATAAAATATTAATATAATTTCATTTAAAAAATTATTAAAATATACCTATATTAAAATGTATATTAATGTATAGAGAAAGAACAGAAAATCACTCAAAATATACTAATTTTGTAAATTTTGAGAAAAAAATTGTTTATTATTATTATTGTTGAAGCACACGTGCGCGACCTCATGTATCTACAGTACTTTCTCCTAAGGGCTACATATCTCTATTGGGTCTATCTGTCTCTGAGAATTCCTTGGATAATCACTAAGAAAACGCGTTGATAAAAAAAAAATCTATTGCCACCTTTGTCCGAGCTTGAGCAATATTTAGTAGTGTCTACTTTTCAATAAAGTGTCGAACCGGGCGCCTACTCTTCAAATATCGATGCAAACGTTCATGGGTCCATACCAGTCACCACGACAAAGGACCATTTTTTAGAATATTTAATTATCTTGACACGCTTCCGACCGAATGGGTATCTTTTCTTTCCTTTCCATGCCCAGATTATATTTCAAACCCGCCCTTTTCATTCCCTATCCTAATCTCATCATTGTATTCGCGGATAGTTGGAGAAACGCCAAAGAATCAGTCAAGCTCATCTTTCAGACTAACAACATTAAGACCTTCGAGTCTTATTCCACTACTGGTTATCATTCCTCAGAAATAGCCAACACAGTTAGCCACATGTCACTACACAAGAACATGTCAACAATTGTATCAAACTACAACAAAGTATACTGTGATATTTTACATTTGCGCTATATTCATTTACGCGCATCAACATTGCGAGCTACACGGGATCCTTTAAAAGAATTTGCGTTCTCCCATTAATTTACAGGAACGCGGCGAATGGTATTTTGTTGACGACCTTTAACGGTATCCTAGCCTAGAGTATATATATATATATATATATATATATATATATATGCAATATAAATATTGTATACAAATAAAAAAGAAAAGAAAATAAAATTAATATACCTACGTACACTTTTATAAATAAAAATAACAATACACATAAAAAGAAAAAGAGGAAAAGAGAAGAAAAAAAAATAAGTACTTATATAGGTAATACTCGAATTTGTTATCGTCGTTTCGGCCATTTGCTTTTTTTTATATCCCTTTTATATCATTCCTTACGGTTCGATACGTCGGATCGAATAAAGGCGTTTGTTACGAATAAAATCCGATAGGCAATCGTAGAACGTAAAGAACGCAAAGATAAGGATCGATATCCCTTTCGAAATTCGTTCGAGATTGGTAACGGTCGAAATGGTCGTTACTCTGATTAATTTTACTTTCATGGAGGACGCGTATACGTATTCCTACGTTAAATCGAAGCAAGGGCGTTGTCCTCTTTACAAACAATCAGTTCGCCACACGTATCGACGAGAATCCACAATTTTCGGAGTCGGAGTAAGAGAGCCCACGCACGGCATTCGAATCCGGTAATTTCAAGTCCGGTTTACATAAATTACTGGCTTGGCCGATATTATTATTTCCTGCGAGACGTGAATTCTAATCGGATCTCTCTCTCTCTCTCTCTCTCTCTCTCTCTCTCTCTCTCTCTCTCTCTCTCTCTCTCTCTCTCTCTCTCTCTCTCTCTCTCTTTCTCTCAATCTCTTATTTTTGAAAGAAAATTTTCTTGATGATGTAATCATTAATAAAAATTAATAAGAAAAATAATTTCGTATATAAAATGTATCAAGATAAATTAATATATCAAAGTAAGAAAAATAATGAAAATACATACATACATACATACATACATACATACATACATACATACATACACACATACATACATACATACATACATATATATATATATATATATATATATATATATGTATATATATATAAATAAATATCCTCTTTATCTCTCTCTCTCTCTCTCTCTCTCTCTCTTTCTCTCACTCTATCTATCTCTTGCGCTCTTTCTTTTATCTTTATTTGTCAACGACATCAATGAAAAAAAAAGAAAAAAAAATTATATATATTTATATATATATATATATTTTTTCTTGTATAATGCGTTTGCCAAATCCGTCTTTTCTATTATTCAACAATCTCGTAACGTTACTTCTTATTTATTTGGAAAGGGTTAATTAACGACATCTATCATTTACTACTTACCTGTATCTATATTACCATAGGTAGGGAAGGGAAAGACCGATCGATAGGATATAATCTTGGATTATGAATCCCCAAGGCATAATAACCGTACGTATAATCCTACGCTTTCTAAAGCATGCTAACCTGTACGCACCATTAAACTCACTTTGCGTCTATTATGCTTCGCGTGGATGAAAGAGTCCATTAGGACGAGGGGATGGAGAGGGGAACTTTACGGGAACGGATAAAGACGGGGATGGGGAGGGTGTAGGGCCTAGGGATGAGTGAGGTGTAGGGGTCGAGGGATGGGGAGAGGGGTAGGGGCTGGCTGACGGGGTCCGAATTGCTGTTTCTTCGAACTTATTGCTACGATGCGATCTCAACAATCGCGAATTGAACCGTTCGATTGGCGTTCGAGATTGTTATTGTACGTATGATCAGCTCGATGCAACGAGCCGATTCAGAAACTCGTAGCATCGTAAAAGTACTATGTAACAGGAGAGAGAGATAGAGGTAGATAGATAGAGATAGAGTGGGAAAGGGGGAGAGAAAGATAGATAGATAGATAGAGAGAGAGATTGAATGGTAAGCGAAATTATTGACTTTCAAGACGACGTACGGCCGATGAACGTGTACTTCAAGCGCGATGACCGATAATCGTTTGATTTATGATCTCGTTTACGGTCGTTAAAGCAACCTAAGTGCTCGAACTTTGCCATTCCGTGTGTGTATCACGATCAGTTTAGCTTCGATTGGGTCCGTTAAACATCTTGAACGAGATAATATATTCTAACTTTATCTAACCAATCACGATTTCTGTTTATACGCTTTAGAACTTATCAAGTTATTACTTATTCTTTTTTTGCTTTTGTTATATATAGATATATCTATTCTAATATTTATTTTTATTATTGCCGATAAAGATTTTTACGTGTTGAATATGTTCATTACAGATTTGTTTTGTGAAGTAGATCGTACGATCGTTTGACTCGTGAATCAGTTATATATAATAATTTTTTAATTTTTAAGAACCTCATACGTTCGTTTTATTTACGATTATAGTTTATTTTGGTAATTTTGAATGTCTAAAAAAATTCTTTAAATAATTAATACGATTATAATGATAATAATTATAACAGTAAATAAAATTAAATCATAATTATATTAATATAATAATAATAACAATAATAATAATACTAATAAAATAAAAATAAAAATAAAAATAAAAATAATAATAATAATAATAATAATAATAATAATAATCTAAATATTATATGAACAATCGTTAAGAAGAAAGTGTCAAGTTTCGGGTATCGGTAATATTTTATAGGTGATGGATTAAAATGGATTAAAAAGTGGAACGCAACAACAGAAGATCCACATTATTCGTATTATTTCTTCTTGAATTTTAACTATAACCTACACACGCCCAACCAGTTTTATTTAGGTATGTTAACCGTTTATATAAAATCTAGCTTTACGGTCAGAGCAAAAATGTCTCGGTCGTTAATCACGTTAACTTGGCAAAGTTACTTTTTCCGCTTTGGATTGTTACTTTTATTTTTCTCTAACTCTTTTCCTTTTCGTCTTTTACTTTTAGCGAACAGTATACTGTGTGTATCGCTATTAATGTCCCTGTCCTCGTCCTCGTCCTTTTCGTCGTCGTTCTCTTGCATCCTCGTGCATTCTCGTGCATCATCGTGCATTATCGTGATGTCTCTACCCTCGTTGTCGACGAGAAGGGAAAGTTACCCTTCCGTAGCTATCTCTCTTTCCTTCCTTTCTTCTTTCGAGTTCTCTAACCGTTAACCGCATCCCGCATCTCTCTTCCTCCTCAGTTATTCTCTCTCACTCTCTCTCTCTCTCTCTCTCATTCTGTCTCCTTTCGTTTCGAGCAATCCTCTCTCAGCACCGTGTCTCAGCTAAATTAGGCGACGAGAGAGTAAGAAAGGAAGTACGCGCCACGTTCCTTGCGACGGCTCGTTAGGCATTTATAAATAAATAATTCATTCGTTTCCTCGACAAAATAAATACTCTGAAGTCTTCCAAGCGTTTCGTACTTCGTCACGAATATATATATATATATATATATATATATATATATATATTCGTATATATAAATATAAATATATATATATATATATATATTCGTATATATAAATATAAATATATAAATATATAAATATAAATATATAAATATATAAATATATATATATATATATATATATATATATACGTAGCTATACATGTATATCATACTTGAAACCTTTCTATGTTAACGTAAATGTGTAACACTTCAAATCTGACGATGCATTTATATGTACGTGTGAGTACGTATAAACTTTGGACAAACGTCTACATATACATACATATGTGTGTGTGTGCGTTTGCGTGGGGCTAAGTGTCCATATATCTGTTCCATGTATATTTGTATCTGTGATATGTCTCCGTGTTAGTGTATACTTATATCGAAACGAAACAATGAGAGAAAGAGTCGAGCGAAGAAATTGGGACTGCAGGATACTCCGTTGCATAACGAGTAGCTTTAATTGACTCCGCTCTGAAATTGTGATGTAAAATGAATCCACGGCGAGTTGCTGGCGAAAAAGAAAGAGAGAAAGAGACCGAGACCGAGAGAAAGAGAGAGACAGAGGGAGAGAGAGAGAGAGAGAGAGAGAGAGAGAGAGAGAGAGAGTCACTGCCGAGCACGAAAGCACCCGACTGATCTTAATTTTCTAAAGGGAAAACGCGGTAATTTAAGTGTCACCATAATTTCATCCAAACGAGCCCCGTTTCGAATTGCGAAAGTAATTCGGCCCTTTTTGGGTGATACGAATCGTCTTCTGGACTGAAAACGTGTTATCGTATATTCTCATGAAAATTTAATTGTTCACGTGAAAGTACCCTCCTTTTCTCCTTGCGATAAAGAATCTTGCAAATCAAATTAATAATAAATCCTTTAAAAGAAATTAAAAAAGGAGGCTAAAAAAAGAAAAACGAAAAAACAATGTTCACATACAATCGATCGATTATTATTATAATCGATTATTATCGACAAAATCGATAGGAAATTCAATTATTTTCAACAAAATTTCAAGTACTTTTATAAAAAAAAGAGAGAATAAATAAATAAACTAAGAAAAATCGTATTTTACGAAAGATCAAGTCATATTTGTCCCTTAACCAAATTTTTTTCGTCGTTTTAATTTAATTCCTTAATACTGACGATAAATTCGTAGTCCTACAAATTAATTTTGGAAAAATATGACGATAGATTGTACAAATAATTGATACGAAATCTAGGAAACGTTTAATACGCAAAAATATTATATATGAAATAATTATAAGAATATCAATGGTCATATGGAAAATAGTCGACGACGTTATAGTTATGAATTAATTTCTCGTAATTATCTGACCCTCCCTCACCCACCCAAACCCACTCTTCCTCCCCCTCCTCTTCCTCTTCCTCCATGAATTCATATTTCATTACACATAATTCCACATAAAATAACCCAGTTGATCATATAAAATACCTCCTCTTATTGCCGGCCAACATGAGGTAATAACGAAGACTCCTTAAAGGGTCGTAAAATCTATGGTTGGGACCCTTAATCACGATAATTTCTTTCGACCAACCCTCGACGTTGTATTATCGTCGAAGGTTCCATGGGCTATCGCATTTCGGTAATATCGACTTCGCCTTTTGACAGTCCTCGAGGAATTCTCAATCGGGTATATCAGAAACGCGATAACGTGAAATACTATATGGGAGGGTGAAATTTGGATGGTGCGGGGTGGATAGTGAGGGATGAGGGGGTATGGTGAGGGGTAGTAGGGGTAGGGTAGCAGTATTGGTGGCAATAGTATTGATGGTGCTGGTGCTGTTGCTTGTGCTGGTGGTGGTGATATTCCTTAAAGCGAGAAACTCTCTGTGAAATGGAAGATAGGTCAGGGAAAATAGCTTCACTTTGTACCAACTGACACGTTCTTATAGAAAAGCACGAGAATCTCTTTCTGATTCATTCTCACATTTCAAATACATATGAACATTCTCGGCTCACGATCTTACTATATTTTTATCTCTTGTATGTATGTATGTATGTATGTATGTATGTATGTATGTATGTATATATCTATTTTACTTTATATACACACACACACACACACACACACACACACACACATATATATAAAGTAGATGATATAGTTATTGAATGTATAAAGACATAGTTCCACGAAAAATCGAATCTTCTTGTGTGGGAAATTATCAAAAGCCATTTTAAGATTACTTCGATAATATATCCTGTTGTCATTAGCAGATTAACGAATATATTTGGTAATGATATTAAATGATACTATTTATTCGGATTCGATATTTTCGAAGAACGAATCGATACTTCAAATGAATGATCGGTATTTGTAATAAAGTATCTTTATATAATACAATTAACAGCAATTCCGACGCGATTCGAAACATTTAGTTATGTTTAATCGATCAAAATATTCATGTATCTATACCGATAATGTATTTTATTAATATATTGAACAGTAATTAATATAAATAATGATCAAATAAATATAACCGAAGTTTTTAAGTTCAATGCAAACGCATTACGCGATGACGTACGCGTGCGTCCCTCAGTTCTTCAAAGTACATTCGCCTAAGGGTCATATATCACTATTTGAAATATTTACCCTTGGGAACTCGTTGGATATTCGCTGAAGAAACCGTATAGATAGAAAACACATGACTCCCTTTGTCCGAGCTTAGACATTTTTAATCAAGTACCTAGTCTTCAATAATCTGTCGAGCCGGGCAATAAATAAACTGTGAAAGTGGACACCTAATCGCGACGAGCCAAGGGTATGTTTGGCGCTTACCCTTCAAATATCGATGCAACATACTCATGGGTCCAAACGATTACCAGGACAAAGGATCGCACATGTGATCGTTTAAACATTTCGAATAAATTATCCTGACTCGCCCACGACAAATAAAGACATTGTTTTCCCTTTTCTGACACTTACCACTTAAACTCCTCCCTTTTCCATTTCCCTTTTCAAATTCATGAATACCTTCGTGCATTGATGCAGCCGAGTCTTATCAATATTATTGGCTTACACTCAATCGGAGGTATCTTAGGAATCGGAGGTATCAAGGATCACGGAGGTATCTGTCAGACTAACAACATCCTGACCTCCGAACTTTATTACATTACTGACTATCAATCCTTCAAAAATACTCAACACAATTAACTATACGTTATTACACAAGAACAACAATTGTATCACCCTACAACAAATATACTGTGATAACTTCAAATAGCGAAATAATTATTATCGCGCACCTACTTACTCCACGAATTCCACGGGATCCTTCAAAAGAATTCGCGTTCTCCCATTAATTTGCGGAAACGCGGCGAGCGGTATTTTGCTGATGGCCTTAAACGGTATCTTAACCTCGTACCGCTGCCGTTATTCATCGTGACCTATGGGTCTATAATTCTGACGATTATGAAGAGACAGGGGAAGATTCTTCGTGCAAATCGACTATTATCGATTCTATAAACGCTTTCGTAGTTGCACCCCTCACGACGCAACGATACGACAATGTGAATTTTCTAATATCTTTTATATAAAAAAAGTCATGAAGTTGAATGAGTTTGTCGATTTTTTTTTTTTTTTAAATCGCTACGACATGTATCGTGTTAGGAATACTATTATCGTTTCATTTAACCTTCTACAATCAATCTTTTTTTCTGACATGGAATGACAAAGTATTCTCGAAAAAAGTTGTTCGCTTTTTTACGTGGAATGTGTTGCTATTAGGTAGAAAATGTAAGTTTCTATTTAAAAGAAACAAAATAAAATCTAAGTAGACCTTGTAATGATCTTAATATGCATTCCATTCAATAAAATAAGAACATTAAAAGCCACAATATTTCTTTTTTCTCAAATAATAATGTGTTTTCGAAAGAAAAATTTGTAATGGTTTATTTTAAACACTCGGTATACCTATACGTATATATTATAATGTAATATTATTATACTTTATTAAGTATAATGTCGGTTTAAAAAAAAACATATTAAATCTATTGTACATGAATTAAATAATAATTTTAGTAATAAAATTATTGAAATTAATGAAGTAATATATATATATATATATATATATATATATATATATATATGTAATATCATTTTTGAATACCTATAAAATATCACTCACCCCCGATGCTTGATCTTTCTTCCCACCAATTGTTCATATTATAGCTTATTATTATCATTATTATCATCATCATATTATTATTATTATTTTTATTATTATCATATTAATATTATTATCATTTTATTATATCTTATATAAAACAATTTTACAAGCAATTGGAAATAATGAAATAAGATTTAAATAATACAAATATACATATACATATACATAAGTGTGTGTGTGCGTGCGTGCGTGCGTGCGTGCGTGCGTGCGTGCGTGCGTGTGTGTGTGTGTGTGTGTGTGTGTGTGTGTGTGTACATATGTATATATATGTAAAGTTACATACCGCTATAAGCTATAAAGTTTTAAACGAATGTCGATGATGTTTCATGTTTGAAAAAATACTATCTTCAAGTATACTCATACATAGAAATTCTTTTTCTTTTATTATTATTATCGAAATAGATAATCGAAATATTCCGTTGTTCAATCTTAGATGACTCATCTCATCCTCCGTGTACATACATCGAATCTACATGTATACTAACACGTCTCCCAGTTGATTTAGATTTAGAAAGAGAATTTATCTTGATAATAATACCCGACGAATCCGATAAGGAAAAGCTGGCACGTATCCAATTTTCTCCGAAGCAAATAACAGCAGGTGTTTGCCAACATCGTTTAATTTCGCGTGACGCTATCAAATACACCCAACAAATCCTAATACCGCGGCGTTAATTCGTTCCTAAATGACAAGGATGACGAGAGACGAGCTTCGTAGAAAAACCTTTACCGACAGAGTCAACCTTTTGTTCATGATTCTGAATTCTGAACACGTGCATCCCTTTAATCCTCTATCATTTTCATCCCTTCTAATATTACGATGAAAATCGTCCTGATATTTTCCTTGTACCTTTTCTTCTTTTCCTTTCCTCTCCCACATCCAACCCTTTTTACTTTTTCATAATTATAGCAACCGCGTGACAAAATTATTCACGTTTAATAATTCTTTTACTTGTGTATATTTATATATAAATATACGATATATAATAATGAGTCATTGTTTTCATTTTCATACAACCAAAATTTCATTCTCATTCGATACTTATTAATTGAAACATTTATGTTATTTTTTTCTGTATTTTATCTTCGCATAAATCACTAATTATATATATATATATATATATATATATATATATATATATATATTCATTATATTATATTCGTTAATATGTAATGGGATATTACGTGCGTTAGCTTCGAAACGTCACATTTGTTTATGGTAAAGCATACCAGTTGGGTATTCGTGACGATTATGTAAACCATCATGGGAAAGCGCGAGTCATGAAAGTCTAATAACAAAGGCATTGTTATTTCGACATTGACTCGCACTGAGGTTGAATCTCCTATGTATGTACATACGTACGTACAGAGAGAAAATGCACGTCGACGTGGTTGAAACAACCCTAATCGCGTCAGCCAGGACGACGTCCGGAATTTTGCGATGATTTGAAAGCTGGGAATACCTGGAAATTAATAGTGACATAAATACGCAAGTCGGGTTTCAATGAGCATGGATCTATGAGCGTATAACATGAAATTTTCATCTGAAGTAATAATTGTAAACATGTTTCTTTTAAAATAGCGTTTACCGATCGATTACTTTCCTTTTTTTTTTTTTTTAACAACTCGACTGAAAATCGAACAGTAACATCTAATCAATATAAATTAATTAAATCATTTTTATACGTAGAATAAAAAGAAAAGAGATCATTTATTTAAATAATAATGATATATACTTATATTATATTTATAATATATATTAAATAGATGTTATTAAATAAATAGTTCGAGTATAAGGACTTGATAGGAAACAAAACTTGTATAGACAAAAAACCTACTTATTTCTTATTAAATACGAAACATAAATACATGATATAATGTGTACAAATAATTTTCTTTACTTCATATATAATATCGTGTCTTTCTGTTCGTTGTTCAGTCAATGACCAGAATTCGTTTAGTAAACGCCTTTAGACTGTATCTAATCAAAGATATATATATATATATATATATATATATATATATATATATATAAATATATTTAATCGATTTCTCTGTATTACCTTTTAAGATAATCATACGTAAGCATTGAAATAATAAGACATACGAGAAACTTGTGAATATCTTTACTTCTCGAGAAAATCAAAGACAATGTACACGTGCATACGAACAAGTCGGTAATGTGCTCTTATATTTAATCGATATCCTCTTCGCTCGTCGCACTCGCTTATCATTCGTCCTATCGCAATTCGACAAAATTCCATTATCTCTTTATTATTATAATAATTTAAATATCGTAATACGTAAAACATTATAAGAAATATATCGTATGGTAGTTTATAATTAAAATTTTCATCGATATTATTATTTTCTTCCTAAGCTTTTCTTTCTAAACTGAAATAACTCTAGGAAAAAGAGAAGAATCTTCTTCGATATTGATCGGGGTTGCAATTTCGAATCGGTATCATTTCAAATTTCAATGACGACGAATAATTCACATTATGTATGTATGTATGTACGTATGTACGTATCTATGCATCTATGTATGTATCTATGTTTCTCCTGTGTATTATCCGTTGTGCTGGTATACGCGATTTTTTGTTTTCTTTCTTTTTCCTTTTTTTCTCTATTTTTTTTTTTTTTATTTGTTACAAGATAAGCTTTAACTCGATCCTTCCTCTTTGCCACCAACATCGTAACGAAACGTGGATAACATCCACGTAGAATAGAACGGCAAGACAAACGATCAGAGATATCTCCTCACGAGATTCTGCGCGTTCGTATACTTACACACATACGCATACACACACACATTTGCACAAACTTACACGCACTTACATATACACCCATACACCATATATACGCATACACATATACATACATGCACGCGTACACACTCACAAACACACATACATACGCGTATACATACGTCCGTGTTTATATACGAAACAAGTAGCATGGTATTTGCGTGTCCTTTTTACTGTCTGATATCTCGCTACCTCCAAGCTACTGAAAAACTTTCTGCGGACATATCCCCGAGGGCTTTCCTTGAAAGGGTCAGAGAACCTTTAATTTTTGACTTATCCTGATACGGACTTTAAATGAGTTTTTACGAATTTCAAACTGTTGATAACTGTATCGTTACAATTGGTCGTCGTTTAAATTTAAACAAGTCGGACTTAGATAGATACTCTCGCCAAATTGTTTATACGCTTCAACGTATCTTTTCTGTTTATTTTTGTTTCTTTTTCTTTTTGCTCATTCGTTTGTTCGATCGTTCGTTCGTCCCGTTTGTTGTAAATACATTGAGATATATCTATATATTTAGCTATTTTATTATTAATTATTATTAATATTATTATTATTATTATTATTATTATTATTATTATTATTATTATTATTATTATTATTAATTCTAAATCGTAAAGAAATAATTGTAAGATGTAATTGAGTAGAAAAATAAGCGAGAGAAAAATAGAAAACAAGAGATTAGTTATAAAAATTAAATAAATTGGTTTGAACTATTTTTCTTCTTTTTTAACACGACGAAAGGTTTCATCATCATTTTGATATTCAATTTGTAACGTCGTTGAATTTAACGATTAAAAACGAGAATTTAAGAATGAGAAATTAAAAGAAGATAAAAAGATGGTCAAAAAAATATGTCATCGTCTTTCGTCGTGGTATGTTCAAGATGGAGGAAAGTCGGAAGACTTCGGTAAACGGTTTAAATCTAAGATACGTTCAACGTCACGAATTTCCTAACGCAGTTTACCTCGTTCGAGAGACAAGAACAAGACGACAGTCTATCCAAGAAATTAATTAATTGTCGGAACGACTGAATCGATATATATATATATATATATATATATATATATATATATATATATATTTGTATATTTCGTCGGACTTCATCGTAGACATGAGATAAATTACAAATAGTGATAAATTATTTTAACTCGCTTTTAGCCTTTCGCTTTTTTCCACTCTCTTCTCTCTCTCTCTCTCTCTCTCTCTCTCTCGTTCTCTCTCTCTCTCTCTGTTTGTCTGCCTCTGTCTTTCTCTCTCTTTATTTTTTTCTCTCCTGAGTTTTCAGGTTTTATCGAGCGTAATATCGTAGTGGTGGAAAAAGAAAAAAGGAAAAAAAACTTCGAAGCAGTTTGGACACGACGTGACGCGAGACGAAGAAAGAAGGAAGCAAAAGAGGAAATAAAAAAAGAAAAAGAAGATATCTGTCTTCCCCCATAAGCGTTCCACTTCGTTATCTCACATTTTTAACATCTCCAAAAGAAAAAAAAAAAAGGAAAAGAAGAGGCTATTTTCGAATATTATCTTTGAAATTAGCTACCTCAGATATAGATAAGGGAAGAGAGGGTGGGAGCAAGGAAAGAAGAAGAAAAAGAATAAAAAAAGAAAAGAAAAATACATCGAGCTTAAAGCTTGTAATGATTTATACAAGTATCCGGGTATATTGCCTGAAAGCAGGCAACCGCTCGTACTTAATCGATAATGCAGTTACCAACGTTATCTGTTCGTAAGAAAATTAATCTCTTTTTTTCTTTTCTATTCTAACAAAGCGACAAAGTCTATTTTCGTAATTGCGTTGATTAATTCTTTTCTCTTTTTTGTCATCTTGACGATAGAACGAATTTTCACTACCTTCCTTCGATTCGTTTCCCCGAACGATTAGAAAAAACGTGGTCTAACCTATAAAATATATCCGGTGATATACTTATAAACGCTCGAAACACACTTTGACGACTTGTATGTGACAATTATTGCAATATGATGTGTGTGTGTATATATATACATACATATATATATATATATATATATATACACACACATATATATGTATATATATAATATAGGTATATCTGTATTTATATATAATTTTTTATGTATATCTTTATGTATAATCTTTGAATTATCTTTTTTTCATCATCATCATTAATATATCATTTTCGTAGTATGTGAGTTGCGTGTTCGTTCTGTTCATATATATATATATATATATATATATATATATATATATATATATATATATGTATATGTATGTATATATCACTTACTCGCAAATAGTCGTTCATTCGGATTCCATTTTGAACGTTCCCATGTCATGTATTAAACATTTAATTTCTCGAAAGTTCGTTCATGCGTGCGAATAGCTCCCTTCATTCGTGTACGACGACTAAATGTAACGTTTGCACGCATTCGCGTGTGTAATCCCGGTCTATACTCATTTTCATTCGAGCCGGTGTTGATCGTTATACACCTTACATAAAGATACTTAACGTCGCTACGAGCGTGTTCGTGTTTATGTATATATATATATGTTTATATGTATATATGTGTGTGCGTGTATCTCTGTGTTTGTGCGCGCGCGTGTGGTGTGTGTGGTCGTTACGTTAATATCGTATTATCATTAATCTTAAAGTTAATTAATCGAATATTTCGAATAAAAGAATCGTCATTTTTATCCGCTTTTAATATTTAACGCATTACTTACAAACGTAGAATTTTAATTTTAGCAATCTTTTTTACGATCCTTCGAACCATAATTACGTGTTTACAATGAATAATATATATATATATATATATATATATATATATATATATATATGTATGTGCATATATATATTTTTTTTCGTATCTTTTCGAATCGTCGTACGATGGAATGAAAGGACAAATTTATAAGAAAAGTAAGATATGTGTTGTTTTCGATCGTTTCGTTAATTATTAATAAAATCGATACACATCTATATAATTAATGTTTGAAGAACGTTCACTTAAATATACCTGTTCCTTTACGTTCCTAATCGAACGATGAAATACGATATAATTCATGAATACGATAAATAATATTTCGTGTAATTGCGAGTTCATAAAATAAAGGAATAAAAGGGAAAAAAAGTAAGATGAAAGAAAAAGAAATATGTAGAAATATGTTCGATCACGTGTGTGTGTGTGTGTGTGTGTGTGTGTGTGTGTGTGTAACTATTGTACATAGATAGAAATCGAATGAAATCAAATAATAATTATCACAGGTGGAGATCGAGCGATAGTAAGAAAATAAAATATTTCGATCGATCGTTCCAACGTACGACGACGCGTAGATTTATATATTCATAAACTATTTTTAGATAAACCGAGGAAGAGTAACGAATAGTCGATAATGAACTGATTCGAGATCGTGTTCGGTCGTTCAAATTCGCCCTTTTTTTTCTCTTTTTTTTTTCTCGGAGCTCTGATTACTTTCTTTCATTCTTTTATATTTTAAGTACGTACTTGAATATCATCGAAAGAGAACGAGAGAGAGAGAGAGAGAGAGAGAGAGAGAGAGAGAGAGAGAGAGAGAGAAATGGAATGGAATGAAATTTACGTGATCGCTTATTATCAGAAATTAATATGATTACACTCGACCGAATTCGATCCAACAATCATGTCGTTGATTTTACACGTTCGATAATGTCACTCTGCGGTCCACGATTTATTTCTCTTTTTTCTTCTTCATTTCTTTCATGCATAATTCTGAGATATTCTTAAATATATATATATGTATACACACACACACACACATACACACACAGACACACGCATATGTATGTATGTGCATATATATGATCTATGAAATCAGATTGTTATTAAATGTGGGTCGCAGAGGGGGTAACCTTTTATAATTATATACGCATTTTAACATTGCGATTAATCACGTACCTTTATATATATATGTGTATATATATATATATATATATATATATATATATATATACTACTCTGTCAAAAAAGTATTCTACCTAGGAATAGATATATATTTGTACTTAAACGTGTGTTAGCGTTGAAAACGATTATTCGTCATTTCAGAGTTTAGGGAGAGGTGCGAGGAGGGGGAAACCTTTGTGAGTATCCCTGTCAAGCGAAACAAAGGTCGTCCTGATTTTTACAACGTAACAAACGGTATGCAATTGAGTGTGCGCTAACTAAGCGCAAAAGTAAAGCGCATTGATCAAACGCGTCAACCAACGTATTTGTTTCCAACATTTTTTCCACGCTTTTCCTTTTCTTGCCTTTTTTCTTTTCTTTTCTTCTTTTTCTTTTTTTCGAAAACGATCGGTGTACAATTCGTGTGAGACTTACGGTGATTGGGTTCATAAATGATGAAACTAAACAAATTAAGATCATGAGATACAACAAGAGATAAATAAACAAAAAAATAAATAAATAAATAAAGAAATGAAAGAATAATCCAAAATATTTGATCAATTTCCTTTATTTTATTTTCTCCTTCGTTCATTTTATTCGTTTTCTCTCTCCTTTATTTTATTTGTGAATTTGAAAGTACACAAATAAGAACAAAATATAACAAGAAATGTACAAATTAAGATTAGTTAATTTAATTAATTAAAATTAATACAAATGAAGATTATGTCAGATAATTTGAAAACAATAAAAAATAATATCAACTGTTCGTTACGCTTATGTTATTATTTATTTTGCCCCATTGTCAATTAAAAGTGAGCGAGTTTGTGTCGTTATGCAGTGACACTTACAAGGGCCTTCTCCCTGAAGTGATTAATATTTGTTTACTACGATAACACATTTAAGTGAGTAAATAAGTACAACGATACACTCTTAAGTCGGTGATACTTTTCGAACCGAGTAGTATATCTTTATATATATATATATATATATATATATATATATATATATATATATATATATGTATATATATGTATATATACATATATTTATAATGCTTTACAATTCTTATGGCTAAGTTTCTTAAAAATTATATCAGATCCTCCGGACTTCTTTACTTTTCTTTTTTTTTGTTCCTTAATTTTTTTCTTTAATTCAATACCTAACGCTCTTGTTGACCGATCTACATACATATGTGTTTAACGAGTACGAGTTCATTATTTGTATATCTGTATGCATGTATGTGCCTTTGTCTTTGTCTTGCATGTAGGCTCTTCTTCTTACGCGCGTAATATATATATAGAATCAAATCTATCCGGAGAAAGATTAATAAAGAATATATATGTAAAAGAAAGTATAAAAAAATAAAAAAAGAGAGGAATAAAGAAAATTAAAGTAAATTTGGAATTATTAATAAATATAATAGGATAATATATATCTATATAAATATATTGATATTTCGACAGAGATTGAAGTTGATGAAATATTTTGAATTGTTCTTTCTCTTTCCTTTTATTTTCACTTTTTCAATAAATGTAGGGTTATAAATGGAGAAAGAAGAAGTTTGTGTGTGTGTGTGTATGTGTGTGTGTGTGAGAGAGAGAAGAGAGAGAGAGAGAGAGAGAGAGAGAGAGAGAGAGAGAGAGACAGAGAGGAAGAGAGAGCCAGGACAAAACGAAGAAAACGGGGTAGATACATCTTTGACTTTCTTAGGCTCGTCACGGGCAATCAGACTTCGAGAGGCGAAGGCACACAGTCTACAGGAGAGAGTACTACTTCTAAAAAGAAACCCGGCTTAGGATTTCTTGAAAACGTGAAGCTGAATGCGTAGTTGGAAGAAACTAGAGAGAGAGAGAGAGAGAGAGAGAGAGAGAGAGAGAGAGAGAGAGATCCTTTTCGCGAAGGGAAGATTTGCGAGTGCCTCAGGCTTTTGGAATTCGACGAGCCGTAAAATTGAAATATCGATTGCTCTACTAACCAAGAAAGAGAGAAAGAGATAGAGAGAGATATACGCATATATATATATATATATATATATATATATATATATATAGAGAGAGAGAGAGAGAGAGAGAGAGAGGGTGAGAGAGAGAGAGAGAGAGAGAGGGAGAGAGAGAGAGAGATCCAAGATCTACGTGTTCGTTCCAAGTCCCCCGTGAAAACACCAATAACGTTCGACAAACATAAGACAAACTTTTGCTCGTCGCTATGAACCGAGTTCTCTGACTAAACTCGAACCAAAAGTCGAGCTTCTCCAATCATTGCTTACTCATCCGTCGATGGTTTTCGCTTTTTCGTTTACCTAACATACAAGTACATCCTTACCGCAAAAATTGCGCGAATTTCGAATCAAAGATATCGAACTCTTTCTTTTCATTTATGCGCGCTTTCATTTTACGATTTTACGATTTTTATTTCTCTTTTTTCCTTTTTTTTTTCCAGAGCACTTTGATAACGAAAATTGCATTTTAATCTCTCTCTCGTTCAAACGTTATTGTGAATTCAGAAAATCAGTGAAAACAGTCATAGTAAAAAATGCGAACGTAAAGCAGTGATATATATATATATATATATATATATATATATATATACATATATATATATATATATATATATATATATATATATATATATATATGCTACAGGATGTGCGAAAGTGTGTAAATATTTGAATTTTATTGTAGATGAGGAGAGGAGAAGAGAGAGAGAGAGAGAGAGAGAGAGAGAGAGAGAGAGAGAGAGAGAGACAGGGTGGGTGGGTAAAGGGGAAAGGAGGGGATGGTACGCTCGTTTTAATCGCGTTCGATATTTTGACAAGCAGATTGAATTTCGATTGCAATTTATATTTTTAATTCGGAGTTGGGTCCACATTGTATATACCATTGTTATCTTCAATCAAGCATTTAGAAATTATTATGCCGAAGAGAGCCCGATGAAATTTTATCGGAAGGAGTATTCTAATATTTATTTACGGGAAATAAACAATTTTCACGAAACGTTTCGTATTCGATAATACACACACGTTGAATTTCAGATATTGGATCGAGCCAGGTTCTCTTTCGTAATATTATTTATTTTGTAAATGTTTTAATATTTACCTACCGCGAGAAGAAATCATTTAATCGGGATATGATTTTTTTTCGAACAGTTAAAAATTCGTATTATTTCAACAATCTATAACGCAATACACGACTTTGATGTCAAAAATACTTAAATACATACGTATCCGTACTTTGTGTAAATTTATTAATATCGCTTTAACGAAATTGATAGCATTTATTTATTACTTTGTACATATGAGCCGTTTTATTTGAAAATGGTGTAAGTCCATTTTATATTATATGGAGATATTTAAGGGTTTGAATTTGAATGGTTTGAAAAATATTGGTATATGTTAATACGCTTATTCTATGTTTTCTAAATATTAAATTGATTTAAGTTTATAATGTGATCGTTTTTAAAGTTTTAAGACCGTTTTTAGTTAAAAGAAATTCATACTTTTGATGACCTCAAATCGACCTACACCACTTTCAAAGTAATTATATTTGTAATTTCATTAACTACGTAAATTTATATTGACCATATGATGAAAATTTTTAAGGATTTTTTGGGGAATTGTTTATAGATAAAAAACTCATAGTAGATTGCATTCATTGTTATCATTAACTAACTTTTTGTCAAAAATGAACACACCACATTCAAAGAAAACGGCTCATATATTGTTTTAAAATATTAATTAAGTACAAGATATATCGAAAATAAGTAAAAGAGAAAGATTATATATATATATATATATATATATATATATATATATATATATATATATTGTGTGTGTGTGTGTGTGTGTGTGTGTATAATTGTACTAGTACAAAAGTAGTACTACAACTTTCAATTAATATAATATTTTGATAAACACAAATTTCCCAAAGTTTTGAAGCAGCACTTCTCAACCTTTTTAATAAAAACCGAGGTCCAATCGTTTCCAATATAAATATAATTTGTAAGAATCTGATATACGTTATCTGATACTCGCTGCTTAAAATAATAATCTTTACTACGTTGTTCCGTGAAAATTCCTAACCAAAATTCAAAGGGAACGTTTTGAAAATTAAGCATCTTCACAAACCTGTTGAATACAAGATTCGGGTAAACACTTTGAGATACGTAAATTGTCTTACGTACGACGTCCTTATATATTTTTGTTATTTTTTATTTTTTTTGAAAGAGACCACATCTTTTTTTTTTATCTAGCCTTACACGTTGGTACTAATCCCGAACGATCTACATTCTTATCGTTTCACGAACGTAGCTCGGTAAATGTAATCGAGAGATTCACCGAACGTACTACGGATTTTCTTCCGTCTCATCTCCGGAGCCATTAAGTTCCTCGCTCAGTAGACGTGTCAACGTTAATGACATACGAGCTACGGAAGAAAAAAGGAAGATAGGTAGGATCGTTATGAGAAAGATAAAGGAAGAGAGAGAGAGAGAGAGAGATTGGGGAGGGGTGGGGAGGAGAGTATAAAAACAAAAAAAAAGATAGAAAGAAGAAGAAGAAAAAAAAGGAAGAAAAATCGGGATCGTCTGACGCAGCGAACCGTATCGATCCGAGCGAGTCTTCTTTGCTCGTAAACGCGCAACGAAAGCATCTTTTCTTTTTTCAAAACGACGACAACGACGACAACGACGTCGACGATGACGACGTTGACGACGACGACAAGGATGACGTTCTTTTACGAAGCCGATATTCGCGTCGATAAAACTTTGGCTGTGCGTTGCTCGCTTAAAGCGGCGTTTATGCGCAAAATTGGTTCAATACAATCTGTGTATGTATGTATAATATAATGTATGTGCGTATGTGTGTGTGTAAAAGTGAGTAAGAGAGAAAGAGAGAGAGAGAGAGAGAGAGAGAGAGAGAGAGGGAGAGAGAGGGAGAGAGAGGAATAGAGGGAGAGAGAAAGGTCTAGTAAAGTCATAAATTATTCGAAGTAATAAATAACGAGTCAGGTCGATGAACGATAGTGATCGAAATAAAAGAGAGAGAGAGAGAGAGAGAGAGAGAGAGAGAGAGTGTGTGTGCTTTGTGACGCAACTCTACCATGATTGCTTCCTCGTTTTTATATATATATTTCAATCCTTCATATCTTCGTATGCGTGCGTGCGTGTTTGTGTATATAAGTATGTATGTATATATGTATACGTGATGCAATGATGTAGTAAATCTTGCACTTTCATTTTAACATAGATACACATACATATATAATGTACCACACACCATCCACAACGTCCTACCATCGTTCTATTACTTTCACCCTTTACGTTATACTTCTATTTTCTTTTTCCATTCTTTATTTTCGTTACAACCCGTTACGACATATAGTAAGTAGTTCCTTCTACTCTAAGACTATTTTCCTCTTGAGTCTCGCACGTCTAGTTCTCTAGTTCAGCACGTTTGCCTCGGTCAGGCACACAATCGCTCATGCTTTCTTACTTTTCTCATTTTTCTTCTTCTTCTTCTTCCTCTTCCTCTTCCTTTCTTCTTTCTTTCGTTCTTTCTTCCTTTCTTTCTTTTAACTTTAACGTTCTCTCTCTCTCTCTCTCTCTCTCTCTCTCTCTCTCTTTCTCTCTATCTATCTCTATCTCTATCTCTATCTCTATCTTTCTTTCTTTCGCACTCTTTCACTCTGTGCTACATCTGACAATTACTTTCTTGTCTTACCAACCCTTCCTACTTCTCTCTCTCTCTCTTTCTCTATCTCTATCTCTTTTTCACTCTCTCATTCCTTCTCTCTTTCTCTAACTTTTGTCGTGTCTTTCCGACGAAGGGTAGTCGAGCATGATCGCGTCTTCCCTTAGAATCGTCGCGTTTTTACTTCTACCTCTTGGCATTTTTCTTTCTCTCTCTCTCTCTCTCTCTCTCTCTCTCTCTCTCTCTCTCTCTCTCTCTTTCTATTTCTTTCTCTTTCTTTCTCTTTCTTACTCAAGCCGAGCAACGCTTTTGTTAACGTTAACGAGAGTCGCGAGACCGCCTCGACGTTACGATGAAAACGTCTAACACTCGAGTTCACACGGAACAACGTGGAAAATGTTCGACGGCGATGATAACGATAATGATAACGATAATGATAACGATAACGGTAGCGCCAGGATGAACGTACGACCGGTCGCAAATAAACAAAACGACATGAACTTTCGAATATTTGCGAACAAAACGTTTCAACTACATACTATAAAGTTTCACTAGATCATCGAAAATTCTATAGGGTTTTGAATGTTATACGTATGTGTGTAAGTACGCGTACTTACCTACTATGCACACACATAACACACACATATATATATATATACACACACACGCACGTTTATACGTATACACACATACGTACACAGTTTCTAATCGACATCGGTAAGTTCAGGCTATCGATCGAAATGTTACTAGCAGGTGACGCACACGATCGTTTACTTACATACTTGTGATTTATCTCTCTCCCTCTCTCTCTCTCTCTCTCTCTCTCTCTCTCTTTCTCTTTCTCTCTTACAGGTGATTTGTCCTTCCTTTTTATTATTGTACCCAGTAAACTCGACAATTACCGTGGATTCTGAGTGAAACGTTATTTGTTATTGTTACGATCAACATTTTTCGTTTTATGAATTGTTTTCGAATGTCTTTTATGAATGTTTTTTATGAATATCTCGTATATGTACTTATTACATACGTATGTATATACTCGACCCCTCTTACAACACGGCACTCAGAAAATAAATACGGTTTCTATATTACACGGTGAGAAAAAATTCCAACGTATAAAAAAATACCTTCTTTAACACGATATTCTTATGACGTGGTTTTAATGTGTGTGTGTGTGTGTGTGTGTGTGTGTGTGTACAAAAAGACTTAATAAACTTGTACAATACTTCTTTAATATAACACAATTTCTTTTAACACTGTTTCGTTACAACACGAAACGAATTAACCGTGTAATCGGAGGGTTGATTCTATATATGTATCTTTATATATATATATATATATATATATATATATATATATATATCTTTTTATTTTTCTCTCACTCTCTTTTTCTTCTCCCTCTTGAACTGAACATTTTTAAAAAGTCGATAATTACTCTCTGCGAGTCCGGTTTCATTAGTTCGAAATAAAGAAGAGAAAACGTATTTCTTTCTCTCTCTCTCTCTCTCTCTCTCTCTCTCTCTCTCTCTCTCTTTTCTCTATTTTCTCTCTCTTTCTCTTTCACTCTAGCGATATACAAGATTGTTATAATTTTTCAAATAAATATCGTGCGTGCAATTTTCTTCCAATTTTCTCTCCTCTCTCTTTCTCTTTCTCTCTCTCTCTCTCTCTCAATCTCTCTCTCCTCGCACTCTTTTACACTCTCTTCCACTACGGTCCACCACTTAATGGTGGCTCATGGAAAAATTTCTGTAGGTAAATTCTAAAAAAAAAATTTCTGTTAATTGCGCAAAGTAATCGAATGTCGAGTTTTAAATGAATTTATTTATCGTCGCTGTTTTGTGCTCGTTGCCGTCCAACCGATATTCGTTTCGTTTCGTTTCGTTTCGGGCGTTTCGTATTTTCTATTACTTCGTTGAAAATTGGAGACATTATTAAACGACGAGACGACGAATAATCGATATCAGATATTGCCGAACAAGCTAACCGAGCAAGCGTTGTAAATTTCAAGTTTCGACGAGTAAAGGGATGAAAATGATCGGACTTCATTCTACTATAAGAAAGTTTAAAGAAGCTTTCGGTCGTTATAGAACTCGTTAGGAGGATCAGGATTTAATAGACTGATAAGGAAAAGAAATATCATTGGTGAAGTCGTTTAAAATATGCCAACCGGGATATTATCGACGAAATAAAACGTTTTTCTTCTCTCTCTATCTCTCTCTGTCGAAATTGTCATTGAGTTATTTTCCTTTTTTGTTTTTTTTTTTCCTTTTTATTTGTTGGGAATAACAAAATAAATCGATTAGAATCGAAATAATAAACGTGTAATTAAAACGACCCAACGGTAGTTATTGAATATATAAATTACTTAATAATTATAATTCAGAATATGCATATATATAAAATAAAAATAGAAGAAAAAAAAATGAAGTTTGACATATCTCTATTAATAGTATAGATAATTTATGTACTCAATAATAATTTTAAGTCAACGATATAACGAGATCTTATGTGACAGTCAAGAAAAGCGTTTCGGCAAACTTCTTTACGTTTTTACTCAGGATTGATGGTGAAATCAAAAGAAAAATAAAAGAGAAATAAGAAAGAGAGAAAGAGAGAGAGAGAGAGAGAGAGAGAGAGAGAGAGAGAGAGAAAGATAAAGAAAAAAAATAAGAAAAGAAAAAAAAGAGACAGAGAAAAGAAGAGATAAAGAGAGAAAGAGATAGAAAGAAAAGAATTGAAAGTAAAAAATAACAGTCATCGTCGTTCGGATCATAGTAGATCACTCATCTAATACCTTAACGGCTAGGTTAATATTATACGTAAGGATCGGACGACTGACACTGAATCCGTCTGGCAGACGTGACGTAATACGCGTTATAGCGTGATTCACGGATAACTCTGTTCACGTTCCGCACGGTCACGTTGCAACGACGATCAAAAGGATCGAAAAGATCAGAGGACCATAGAGATATCGATCGTCGTTTCGACAAGCTCTGTTACTGCGAAGATCACCAGCACTCAGCCTCTGGTTGTTCACATAGGCCTTCAGGACGTCCCTCTTAGCTTCGTACGTATGAGAACCGACTTTGGCGATGCATTTGATCCTAACCAGGCCACCACCACCGAAGTGTCTTGGTTCTGCTTCCAGACGTAAACCAAGGCTGTTTGGTATACCTTTGGAGTTTATTGGAGCCAGAGGTGGGTGCTGTACCGTGTACTCTGCTGGCACCTGACAGAAACAGGATAAACGTAATATCAAGAAAATGTTCGAGTGAAACGTACGATCAATATTTTTATCATTAGTTTTTGAAAACATTGGTACATCAGAACCAAGAACGATTGTTTCGTTGATTAATATATTATATTTAACAAGATGTAATTAGAGTAAAGAAACAGAACAATGGAATTTAGAAAAATGGTCATACGCATTTGGGTATTTAAGTAAATGTGTATGTAATAGATTTTGAGATGATATTTCAATGTGATATAAACGTAATATCAAGAAAATGTTTGAGAGAAACGTTCGATCAATATTTTTATCATTAGTTTTTGAAAACGTTGACACATTAGAACTAGGGACAATTATTCCTTTAATTATATTATATTATATTATATATATATATTATTTATATATATATTAATATATAATATATTTATGAAGCTATATATTATATAAAGGTATATCAAGATATAATAATTGTATCTATTAAGATATAATTAGAAAAAAGAACAGAAAACAGGAATTTAGAAAATTTATCATACGTTTTTAAATATTTAAGTAAATGTATATATAATAACCAAAATCATAATTTCTCGAAAAAATATGATTTTGATGTGATATTTAAAATATATATTTTTACAATAACGTTTTGTACAAAACATTTTTTTGACTGCTTTGCGAATCTGATAATAATAGTTCTGCTATTCAATTAACTTTTCATGTCGTTAAGACTCTAAGTATTATGATTATTATAATACTACGTAGAGTATGAAGAAAATGGGATGAACGATAAAACTGATAAAAGATTCTTAGCGAGGAAAAAAGAAATCGATTGTAATTCGAATTACTTTCTAAGTGTAGTAGTGTATAAGAAGGTAATATAAAGGTATCATAAATACGATCATTAATGTCGTAGGACATAAAAGAAAATTCTCAATGAAGATGATTACACGACGGCTCGTATATCCGATGCTTACGTAAGCATTCGAGATGCTTCGATTTCGAGATGATTAACAGCCTAAAATCATCGTGCTTTCGGGTCTTTTAGACTATATTCTAGTGTTCGCTTGCAATACCATAAACCATAGAACGAGCTACGTAGCCAATCGAATGAGTGCACATAGTCCCAGCTGAAATGTCGTTATGGCTTTGTGGTTAGTGCTTCGGAATGGAAGTTAAAGTCACTTCGAGGGCAAACGTTTATGGTTATCGACCATGATCGGCTTGCCTTATCCTATTTTACTTTATTTTCCTCTCTCTCTCTCTCTTTCTCTCTCTTTATACATATATATATATATATATATATATATATATATATATATATATCTTCCTGTATTAGGTCATTATATGTCAAATCAATCACTTTCACTGAAATAATGCATCTTATTTCATTTGATAGAAAACATATTACGGTTCTAAATCGTAGTATTATTTGTATGTGTATGTATGTAATAGATGAAAATTTTGTATTTTTCATCGCTGTTACAACAAAACGTTTTCATTTCTTTTTTTTTTGTTATTGATAGTATATACCTCAAATAGAGGTATAAATATAAATTCCATGTTAAATATCAACGTAGTACTATAGTGATAGAAAGTATATGAATATAAGCTAAAATAATGAGATCAAGAAAGGGAAACAAGATGGTTATTGGTCGAGAACGAACAAAGACAATTCGCAGGAATGTTAACATTTTAGTTAAAGGTCTTTGTCAAAGCAATTGTATAGATCCACATCGTAATCACTGTGTATTTGAGAATAATGGGCCTGGCTTGACATATCAACAATGTAACAAAAAAAACTTAAGAAAACAAAGTTATGCTCAAGATCAGAACAAAGACGACAATAGGCTTATTGAATTAATGTTTATTCTTAGAAACTCTATTTCTAGGAACAGACAGGCCTGACAAAGAGATACGACTGTTAGGAGCCAAAACTATTGCTGCTTGACTTTACGCATGGTGCGTCAACGGTACGTAGTATTCTATATTTCAAATAATTAGTAATAACTTTCGAAATTATAAGTATTTTCGTTGATTACATAATAAATAGAAATAGAAATTCTTTGATCATTGGATTTATTAATTATACATATGTATATCCTTTTTAATCTCGCGATTGCGATAGTTTCAATTAATTCAATAAAATAATTAAATTTGTTATATTCAATATTTGTATTATTCCGTAATAATAAGTTGATGAAATAAATACATTTACTCGTTAATTCGTAATATGACCACGGTGGCGCTCGTGACGTGTACTACAGGGCCGCTTGTTTCTTTGCTGGTGGTCTCGTCGCCATATTGGACGAAAGCTTCAATATCTACGATTAAAGGTAATTAAAATATTTTTTCCTAACGTACATCCTCATCCTATATATCAATCGATTACGTATAATGCGTTTTCTAATATATATTGTTCGTAAGTCGGTACATAGTAGTGTTTAAAAGATATTCGCGAAATTAAAATCGGTATCCTTGGTGAACTGTTGCTTCGTACTTCTTTTGTTTTTCTTGTTCGAATTTTCGGTTCGAATATTCACGATATCAAATACCTCTTGTACTTTTTAATCATGCTTTTATTCATTATTGTTCATTAATTAGTTGAATTCGAACAAATTTCATTAATTTGTATTTGATTTTATTTCTAATTAATATGTAAGTACACACGTATATATATATATATGTACTTATATATCTTTATCTCTTTCTATCTTTTTTGTTTCTTTCTTTCTTTCTCTTATTTAACATACATATACATTATAATGTACACTTATTACATATCACACATTATATAAATACACAACACATACGCGACTCTTCTTTCTATTAATTTCTCTTTCTTTGTCTTCTCTTCTTCTCTCTTATTCTTCTTTACTCAACATATCATCACAGATAAATTTATGTATATATGTACAGTAATATATATATATATATATATATATATATATATATATATATATATATATATATATGAAGTATATTACTCTTCTATATTATACTTTTACTAATACAAACTAACATTTTTCAGCTCTTCAAGAATTTCAAAAATTATAATAGAAAGGAACAATACATTATACAGCAATTTTTTCACGACTATATTCTCTTCGTTATAAAAATACGTAAGTTTATCTACCTCGTTTTACATACATTAAATGAGGTTTTATAAAGAGCGAGAGCGATTAGAAGAGTATAGTCTTTGACCGAACATTTTTGTGAGAAAGTCATGGTACAGTTTTAACTTTTAAAAGATTTTTATTAAGAATTGATTTTTCGAATATAAGAGTGTTAAAGATGATGACATTTTAATTAGTATGAATTCTATTAGTATTGCTTGTGATGTGCTTTCAAATACAAGGCAGACACTGTTAAGCTCAGATGAACATTTTTGGTATATCTTATACAGAATACACATATATATACACACACAATTATTATTTTTAATAAGTTTGTTAAATTAAATTTTAACAGAGAGAAAGAAAGAAAGTGAGATAGAAAGAGAGATTAATTATAAGTTTAATAACTGTTGATGATATACTTTTTAATTTGTTCGCTTCTCAGATATGATTTACAGAGAATGTTTTTCTTTTCTCTTTTCTTTTTGTTTCTTTTTTTTTTTATATATGTATAAATCTATTCTTTTATGTCGCATAATCTATTCTATGTTTTAATTCATTCGTTTTAAGGACAGAGGCACTGTTAGCACAGAGACAATGTTTTGATTCAAATTTGCTTATTAAAAAAAAAAAAAGAATCAAGCTATTAAAAATGAATTTTTTGTTAATAGAAATTCGTGATGTAGAGTCCAATGTTAGTGCATATTCTTTATTATCCTGGAGCAGGATTTTCATCATGCACAGATCAACGAAAATTTTTTTGTTAATTTCTTTATTAAACGTTTTCGTAAATAATTTTGACAAATTTTTTAATTGCAACTGTTCCAGTATAATAAAGAATATGCACTAATATTGGAGACTACTTCGTGAATATCTATTGACACTAATTATATCGAAAAATTTAATAATAAACAAATTGACGAAATATTAATTTTTATTAATATCAAACTGCCGTTTGATTACCGTTGAACTTTTGATGAACAATTAATTGAATATTAATTTTTATTCATATCAAGCAGTCGTTTGATCATCGTTGAACGTTTGATGAACAATTTATGAAATAGTAATTTTTATTAATATCAAGCTGTCGTTTGATTACCATTGAACGTTTGATAAACAATTGATGAAATTTTCAATCAATTTCGTTGAATAGATAAAAAAAGTTTTGAATAGGATCGTTGCTAAAAAGAGAGAAAGGAAATAAAAATATAAACAAAAAGACTTGTACTATCTAGACGACAAGTTAATCAATTTTTAGACCAAAATGACAGGATGATAAATTTTTAGATCAGGACTTTCAGTATCTAATAAGTTAATTCCCGCCTTTACTACTCCTCCCCTAATCAAACCCCTTACTTTCTGCGTTCTCATTCGTGCGTTTGTCCAGGTGTTACTCGTATGGATGAGGAACGATTAGTATGGATTTAATTTTGGGTTCCGTCTCTGACGGCTGTCATTGGTGCTTAATGATGGCGTATGATGTATCTTGCATCGGTGCGTGTGTGCGTTTGAAGTAGTTGATCGTACGTCATTTCTTGATAAATTTTAAATAAATACGTATCCCATATATTTAATATTTCATTATTAATATAGTTTTCTCGTACATAATAGACAGATATACAATATTTTATTATATTCTATTAAATTTTATTATATTTTAACACATTTTCTTGTTTAAATTTTCACAAATATTTCTTTATATTACTATAAATATTATATTACTATAAATAATATTATGTTACTATACTATATAATATAATATTATATTACTATAAATACACACACACACAAACACATATATATATTTAGATTATATATATTTATTATATAATATGTATAATATAAACAAATTTATATGTTATATATATTATATAAATTTGTAATTAATATATATATATATATATATATATACTATATCACGATTGGTCCGTGCTCCTAAATGGTCAAAAATTATTTCTTAAAATTTTGTTTGAGGTAGAATATGAAAGGTGTCACGGGTTATTATACTTTATAATATAGGTTTGCATCCTCTTAATGCAGATTTTTGCATCATGGCGTTATGTTAGAGAATCGTGGGGTGTGATGTGCGTTGAAACAAATGTTGTACTATTTTTGGATACATAAATTGTATGTAAACAGATAGTATACTTTTTTATCATTGAAATTTTATTAAATTTTTTAATTTTTGAAATTTTAAGTAACTAGGACCGTGTAAAACGCAGAATATTATTTTACATTCACGAGTGAAAGGTTTCATCGTCTGGATATTATGCAAAATTTCGAAAAATTTTTGAATTTTTCAGCATATTTCTGTTTTTTTCTTTTTTTTTCTTCTTTTTCTCTTCATATTTCGCTGACGTCTTATTTCGCAAAATGTATCAGTGTCAAAACGATTTAAAGGTTTTCGCAGTTCTTAAGAAATTATTTTCTATCGTGTTAGCGAAAGTTTTTGAACATGTTGGACACTTAGTATTATTAATTGTATCAATGCTTCCCACTTTTTCGTTATTTTATTTTTAATTTTTATTTTTATTACAATAACAAAGATCAAATAAAAATGTAAGACAACATTTAATCAAGAATGTGTTGTTTTAGATAAAAGATATATCAAAATTGTTTTACTTAATGATTTTGATATATTGCAATAGTTATTTATGTCATTTGATTAGAAACGACAATGTTTTTTTATATTTTAAAATTGTTCGTCATTGACAAAGAGAAAGAATTTATTAAATAATTTTTTTTTAACACGTCAGATAATTAGTATTAAGTATTGTATATTAATGCTTCTAACTTTTCCGTGATTTTGTATAATAATTTCTATTATTGTAATTTATTATATATGTATATTTTAGTATAAGTAATGAAAGTAGAAAATAAAAATAACACATTGTACGCACACACATACACATAATATGTAACACGTTATTATATTTTGTATTACAAAACAATTTGATATCGTATAACTAAGAGTATAATACTATAGTATTTTTTTTTTAATGTTTGGTATTTCGTATCTGATTAAATAAGACTGTAAAGTATTTTTCTATTGAAAATGTTTACTTCTAAATGAAGATAGAATATATATATATATATATATATATATATATATATATATATATATATGATCAAATAAATATAAATCAATAATATATCTCAGTATTGTTTTATTAAACAAATTTTTTAGTTTTTTATATCTAAATAAATGGAGCATGTTTTATTGAAAACTTTTAGTATTCTATATCTAAATAAATAATACTGTAGAATATTTTTTATTGAAAGCTTTTAACATTTTTTGTTTAAATAAATAACTGTGGAATATTTCGTTTGCCGAAATACTTCTGAGTCTTTAATGTCTAAATAAACGACATTAGTTCTTTTTATAAAGGAAATTCTAACATCACATATTGGCCAGCCCTGTGCGTGTGTGTGTATACATGCATTTCTGAAGTAAATAGATTTCATATATTTTTAAGATGTATCAAAGATTTTAAAAATTAATTGCTACTTTTGAATTTTAAATCTTATTAATGCAAATGTAATGATTATTTAACGTTATATTATTATTAAATTTTCAGTTAAGTAAATTCGATAATACTGTGGTTATAAATTCGATATTTATCATTACAGTAAAGTATATCAATACAACATTTAGTTATTGAAAATTTCAGATGAATGAAATCAATTATTCCATAAATTTGATTTGCTTTTTATAATAGTATCGACAGGTTTATAGAATAAAATTGTATCCTAATGGAATTTTACTTTATTTCTTTCAATGATTTGTTAGGTAATGATTTTTAGGTAATTTTTATTATAAGAATACAAGGATTATTTTCAAAAATTTATATCAAAGGAATAATATGAAATGTGCACTGTTATGAAGATAAAATTGTATGTAATTAATTAAGAATAATTTCATATTACATATTATCTTACTAATTGATAAATTATACATGTAAGTGAGTGGATATTTATTAAAATTTTTTTCCTTTCATTTTCTTTTTTTTTTCATTGCACATTAATTTGTAAGAATATAATTATAAGGCATGCGTAATGTTTGCTGAGATTTCTTAGTTTTTATCTTGTATACTTTATCATATTTTATTTTAATACTACTCAAATACACTCTTAATAGTAAGAATTTTTTTGCATGGCCAGTTTTTCTAAGAAGATTAATTTAAGGCAGTAATGAAAAATCGATCGATTGGCTGCCACTTAGAAATTAACATAGTTCGAAAAGCGTGAATTTATTTATCTCATATTTCCAATTATTTTATTTAACGTAAAAATTTGAATTTTTTTGATTTATTCGTTCCATATCAATAATGTAACGTAAGTAATGAAAATAGTAGTAATTATGTTTGTTGCTTGATTCAATTTAATATTAAATTTACTGAAAAATTTAATCTCAAATTAACATACAGTTTTTATTGCGGATGCTTTTTTCAATAATGATGACTTCGACGGATACAAATTTTAGATTCTATGAAGAAAATTGAAATTTCCATGATTACCGAGGCAGTTTTTATTCACGATTTTTTTTAACTAACACTGATCACAATAAAATTATTCGTTCTAAAAAGAAGAAAAACAGAAAACATAAAAAATACCTCGTAATTTACATGACTTTGAACCGACGACGTCGTTCTTATTCATGTAAATTATATTAATAAATGATGTTGAAATTTTCGATAAGCAAACTCTAGGGTGTTCCAATATCGTGTGGTTTCTAACGGGGGCGATTCTGCTTTTACCCGACATAGCTACTTGTTAATTATCGTGGAATGGTGCCAGAGCGATAATTCAAGGCCGGCTTCAAGCTGACGGTGCGACGCGATGATTGGTGAGAGTGTATCGATGATTTACGAGCATCCCTACGGATACCGGATGATCATTGTTCGTTACATGTATCGTTCTCCATTCATCGTGATATGATTCCTTAGAAAGTGTTTCGTTATCCACAACCGATATTGATTATAGTATATACATATCTACATGATCGTGCATTTTTCATAGTGATAAAAAATATAGGAATAGTATTTGCCTATATATACATATATACGAGAGTAAAAATATTAGATATTATTTGACAGATAAAATAAAAGATTTATAATTCATATGAAAAAATAGAAAAAACAAATGTGATCTATAAATTCGTAATAATTTTCAAAATTGACACATCTAAATTAAATTAAGGCAAATGATAATAAAGGTAAATATAAATAAATAAAAACCCCTTCCGTATTATTTTATATAACATTATATTTGGAAATAATACAATATAAATAATGTAGTATATAATACATATCTACATATATAGTATATTAATATATATATATAATATAAATAATATATAAACAAGATAAATTACACATATAAAAAATACACATATAAAAAACAAGAAAAATTATGATAAAATGGAAATCTTATAGATGCTCGGATTAAATCAAAGCGTTCACGTAAAATAACGATGGGTTAGTAGTATCCGTCTGTCTTGTTTTGCAAAATCTCTTCTCGGTTTTCTTATTACGCAATGTCTTAAGGATCAAACCGATCTCTCCCCCATGCTTACGGTGAAACCACATTCTTCCCTAATGATGCCTTCGGGTTGCATACTACGAAGTATATCTACTTTGTCTGTATCATTTTTCGCGTCCGTCTTTTCTAACTTTGTCTCTTCGAACGAGTAAAGAAATATCGTTTTCGTACGAATATTCACATTACTTTCGCGTAACTCGCTTTATTAGGAAAAGAGATTTCTTTTATTATACTATATTATATAATATTATATTATATTATATTATATTATGTTATGTTATATTATCTTTCTTCTCTATGATTGTTAAAAGTTTCTATTCAAGTAAATTTTCTCTCATGGTATTTTACTTTTATTTTTTTTATTTTTTTTTTCATTTGTTTTATTTTTATTTTTTTTTTAATCATATTCTTACATTATATTATTCTTTTTTATACTACCTTATAATTATTTTTCTTAGTTTCTTCTCTTCTTCTCGGTTAACTTAGTTTTCTTTCTTCATTTCTCTTTTTTTTTCCTGATATCGATATTTCATCTTAGGTAGGAGGAAAGTTCGTGGACTTATTTAAAGTTTGATTTTTTGTTACAAATAAAGAAGAAATGTACCTTTTATAAAGTATACGAATAAAAACATAAATATGTAATTTACTTTTATTTTAATACAATATCATACCGTTTAAAAGACAATTCATTATTTATAAAAATTATAAAGTACAAGACTTTCAAATGTACGTATATACATACATATATATAATATGTATATATTTACTTCACGATCTTTTTTTTTTTTCTATAAAACTGTCCTTTTTTTAAATGCAGATTTAAGCAAAAATAATGCTCTGTTTTCAATAAATTATACTATAAATAATACACGAGGATGTCATTATTAGTTTTGATTTGAATGAATCTCTGATATTGTCATGTTTTAATGAACGAAAGATTTCTAATCTCATCGAACAATTAATTAAATATACCTAGAACGCGTAAATGTTGTTAATAACGATGTAACAATCAATGAAATTTATACGTAACGTTATGGAATCGAAAAAGAAAATTTATATTAGCAATTTTCTAACGCCGTTGATATGGTAACAAGCTTACGAGGTATCAACGACGATGAATTATACATTCCACCCTCATGACACCCCTCTCTATACCTTTGATATTATAATAGACATGCTAATGGGTTTATTCGAACGTTCTTGTGTTATGCACGTATACACGGTTAACTTTGCTCAATAACTCGTAGAGAACTCTTAGAAATCCATTAGATAGGGCGGATAAGTTAACGAGATGAGACTTTTCTTTTTTTTTCTTTCATTTCATTTTTTCTTCTCTTTTTTCTCCTTTTTTAACATTCTTTTTTCTTTTATTTTATTAGAACGTTCCCGTCGACGATTCTTTTTTTCTTTTTTCTTTCAAACATTCAAATACTTCATAAACCACGATTCTGTATCTTCGCCATCGTTTTCGCTAAGAAAAACTCTGTGACAATGAAATTCTGTCGGTGATGCGATGCAGACTCGTTTTGTTATGCCGAATGTATAAGTTATACGTCCCCGGATACCATTTTCAATTTTTACATTATGCATGGCTCGCTGTTTTTCAAATCGACGAGGAGAATCGACGGTGCAACTTACGCAACTCGTTATCGAAAATATCTCAATGGCGTTCTCCGTTGTTATCGCCGTCGAACTTAATCGAGAAGGCAAGGTGGGGGGGGGGGGGGGAGAGAGAAAAAGATAAAATAGAAAAAGAAAGAAATTGCGGACGCACGTACTTTTTAAATAAATACTTACGTACATCGATTGAAAACACGTGGTGTTTTTCTGTTTCTTCATCTATCTCGCACGATCCCGATTCTGATTCGCACTTTTTAATCCAATATTTTTTTCCTTCGCTTACACGCTCTACATTTCGATCTTATAATCACGAAAATAATTCGTATAAAATTGTTTGAAATTTTTATTTTAATAAATTATTCGAGTGATTACGATAGATCGATTAATTGTCAATCGATTAATTGTCAACTTTTACCGGTCTATTTTTATAATTAAACAATGATCTCTCATGATTAGTAATTAGAAATTGACGAATAATTATAAATTGACGATAATTAGATACTAACGGTCCATCTTTTTTAGATTCTAAGATCTATGAGATTTTAGACTTTAAGATCTACAAATTCTAGATCTATTTTGTTAAGAAAAATATCTCGACGAATGTTTAAATCATAATTGTTAAAAAAAAAAAAAAAAAACAATATTCTCTTTTACTCTTTGTATAATTATTATCATTATAAAGAAAACGGATTAAAAGTAATTTGTTACATTATTTTATTTTTCTTTTTAATTGACAAATGAAAAAAATTATTTGAATAATTATTATTAGAATTTCGAATAATTATCAAAAGAATAATTATCATCTTTATAATAAATCGAACTACAAATAATTTCTTTTATTTTTTTCTCTTTTTTTTTTTTTTTTAAATTGACGATCTTGAAAAAAAAAACGAAAAATAAAAGAAGAAGAGTCGAACGTTCGAAGGTTTGTGTTTTATTATTTTTATTTTTTTTTTCCGTTTTTCTTTCAACCCTTATCCTCCCCCACCAGAAAAAAAGAAAAAAAAAATAGGAAGGAAGGACAAGTGGAATTGAATTTTCAACGTCGTCGAACGATCGGTGAGAAAACGCAATGCGGTTTTCCGGGGAACATTTGTCTACCGAGTGCCTGAGCGGCGTCTTTAAACGACTCACGCCTCTCTCGAGCTGCCTTTTGTCGTCCCTTTTATTCTTTCTCTTTCACACGTTCTCTCGGTTATTACCCTTCTCCCTCTTCCTCTTTCTTTTTCCCTTCCTCTCCCTTTCCTTGTCCCTCTCTTTCTCTCTCTTTTACTTTTCTTTCCTTTTTCTTTCCGTCCTTTCTCTCGATTCTCATCGCCACGGCAAAGATTAAGTGGCGAGCGACGATGCTCTGAACTTCGTACACTATTGACCCTTCCGTATCACCCTCTCTACCTCAACCTTCCTCCCTTCCTCCCATTCTCCTATTCTCTTCCTCCCTCTTTCTTTCTCTCTCTCTCTCTCCATCTTTGTCTTTCTCTTTATCCCTCTTTCTCTTTCTCATTCACTCGGATCGGTCGCTTCTTTCACCCTTACCAACGAAGTCTCCTCTACCTTTCTTTTCTTCGGGTTTCGCGCGTCCTGTTTCTCTTCCTTCTGCTTTTATTAGGCCTTTGCCTCGCGTTCAGATTCTAGGGGAATCCCGAAGGACGATCGGGAAAGCAGTCGTCCAACCTCCTGTGATTTCTCTCTCGTCCCTTTTCTATACTTTTCTGTCTTCTTCTCTTTCTATCACTTTTCCACACTCCTTCCATCTTTTAGGAAGAGACAGGTTCTAGGATTGACAAAGCCTTGCTCTCTCTCTCTCTCTCTCTCTTTCTTTTTTCTTTCTTTCTTCTCGAACCTTCACAGTCTTCCTTTTAAAAGGATTTGAACTCCCTTCGAATACGACCCTTGTGCTTTTTTATTAATCAGCTGATGGCTCGCTTATTGTCTCGCTTATTGGCTCCCTTATTGGCTCGCTTATTTCGAAAATCGTTCTTAATTAGAGTTTTAAATCTTAAAACGGACTAGAATTTTTCATATCTCCGAGATTTTAGTTTCCGCATTATTTTGAACATTTTTTCAGATTTACGATATTTCGAATGAACTTTTTCTGACATTATTAGATGACCATAGGCGCGACAATAATATTACTGAATTACCTGTTTTTAATTAATAACACAATTTAATTTTTTATACAGACGAAAAAGTCCTATTGAAAAATACATTCGATAGCGTGGAAGAAAATTAGAGAAATAATTACGATAAAATTGGATAAATTTTCGATAATCCTGTGAACTGGAGAATGTATCGTTTGGTTTTTCAACATTTATTAATGTTTTTATTTGTTCTTTTCTCTTTCTTTTTTTTTTTTTTTTTAAGGAGACACGCTTAATAACAATGCGAAAAAAAGCGAAAATATTCGATACGCACGTGGATTTTATCGCGTCGTGGTTCAAGCGAGAGAATGATAAAAAAGGAAAAAAAAGAAAAGAAAGAAAGCGGAAAAGAAAAAGAGAGGAGAGAAAATACCGTGGAGAAAAATAGAATATGGGAAATAAATTAGCTCAAGCTGCTTGTGAATTGTGGCAGGTGCGAAAGTTACCGTTCCGTTGGAGCGTGTGGAGAGGAAAGTGTGCGGAAATGTGGTAACAAGTCGAAAGAGTTCAACGGGACTCAAACACGAATAGGAACGAATAGAGCTGAAAAGATGAAATGATACGAAAAATAAGAAAATAAAAAAAAATGGAACGGTTAAATAAAAGTATCAAATTATTTCATCTATTTTGCGAGTTTGTCGCGTTTAATTTAAAGCATTCTGTTTACTTAACGTCCAAGTACGCGAATCTAAATTAGCAGAAGTTTTTAATATCGTCCAATAAAAGAAAAAAGAAAAAGATGATTGTAACCAATACGATAATCGTTATAACGTTGTACGTTAACAAATTGTTAACGTCAAAGGAAAAAAAAATCTCTAAAGTAATGTCGTATGAAAATATTTTAATTAATACCAACATCTGTAACAGAAATTTAATTTGGTACATAAATGCGCGCGTGTAAATTTATATTATACACACGTAATAATTTATATTGTATGAAAATTTTAGGTAACATTGAACAATAAAAATGGTAGATGGATCTATCCCGTATAGAGTTAGATATTTATTATATTTACGTATCTTGTTACAAGATCTTTTAAATTTAAAAATTTAACTAAAATGTAATAAAAACAATATATATATATATATATATATATATATATATATATATATATAATTTGAATTATTCTAAACGAAATAATTTATTTTATAATATGTATACATAATAAGTCATATTATTGCGTAGAGACAATAATTTATATTATTACATTATATACATACCTAGAATAAATGAACATTGATCGTTGTGAAAATAATATTATTGTAAAAACATAATACAATTTAAATTATTATAAAAGCAACAACGTATCGTTATACGTACACATAATAACGTATATTATTTACGTTACATTACGTTACATATTGAACACATACCTAAAATAAATAAATCTTGGTAATCGTGATGAACAAATTTTTATATACCAGATAGAGCATCGAAAAGAATTACAAATTGTGTCAACCGTGAGAAAATAGGAGAGAGACAGATATATGGATAGATATTTGATTAGATAGATAGATAGGAATAGAGAGAGACAGAGGGAGAGAGAGAGAGAGATTGGTAGATAGATAAATAGATAGATAGATAAATAGAGGTGGAAAGGAAATGTCGATCTTCGAGTGAGAGAAGACGGACGAGATCGCGTCTACCGATGAAATATGTGGTCCCCTTGATTGATAGCATAGGATTCGGAGTCCCTTCTTCCTTCGGGAAGAGAGCCGAGTCGAAGTGCTAAGCGAGTAGACGATTAGTACGTTTCGTGAAAGCGCCGTTGAGCTCGATCAAGCGCGAAAGGGTGGGCGACGGTGAAGAGGGTGGAGAGTGGGGAGGGGAGGCGCAAGCTTCTTTTCGTTTTTTTTTTTCCATCCCCCCTTTTGTTCACCGATAAACGACGGCTAAACGTCCGAGATCAATTACGGGATGGATGTTAGTTCATTTTTTTCCCTTCTGCTTCTTTTTTTTCTATCTTTCTTTCTTTCTTTCTTTCCATCTTTCTTTTTTTCCCTTTTTCTTTTTTTTTTACGTCCAATTTATATTCGACTCTTACTACTTTCTTCCGACCGACATTGGCCATTACTACTTGTAAAACTCTACCCATACCTCTTAAGTTCTCGCCGATCAATCGTTTTTCTCGTACCATCGAATTTTCATGTTTTATTACTCGAATTCGTGATTCATGGCAACGTTTCTTAGATCTGATAGATTGAGGGTGGAGGAGAGGGGTGTTGTGGTCGAGGATGATGGGAGAAGGGGAAATATATCAAAGAAGGTCCTTTGTGTCTTTCGATCAAATTTCGTTTCTATTAGTTTTTATTGCATCAATCCACGGCTTTTGAATATATTATTATTATTATTATTATTATTATTATTATTATTATTATTATTATTATTATTATTATTATTATTATTATTATTATTATTATTATTTTTGTAGGATTGACATAGAATCGAGGAACAAATAATTTTTAATCGATTCGTATCGACCGTAATTAAATAAATTAGAATAATATAATATTGTTATTTATTATTGTTGTTGTTGTTGTTGCTGCTGCTGCTGCTGCTGCTGCTGTTGTTGTTGTTGTTGTTGTTGTTGTTGTTGTTATAATAATTATTCTTAATAGATAATTCGTTATAGATTCGTATCGATGATAATTATAATAAATATATTAGAATAGTATAATATTGTTATTAATTATTTTTATTATTATCATTTTATTATTATTATTATTATTATTATTATTATTATTATTATTATTATTATTATTATTATTATTATTATTATTATTATTATTATTATTATTATTATTATTATTATTATTATTATTATTATTATTATTATTATTATTATTATTATTATTATTATTATTATTATTATTATCATTATCATTATCATTATTATTATTTCGTCGAGTCATATATATGCATATATGACAATATATCCATTCACTTTGTCATTGTTTTTGATAGTTTTGGAATATTAAATATTTCGAGTTCGTGAGATCATCTCAACACTGTGCGCGGGACGAGGAAAGAACTAATAGCAATTCCATGTCGGACGTTATAAAATTGACATCTATATGACAGTTTTCGTATAAACTTTAATTGTAACGGCGCGTTCAAAATTATCTATAGTAAAAAGGAACCCTTGGAAGTTTCGTCGTCATGGATTCGATTCTCGATTATCGTTGATCGATAACTCATAGTAACGTTTTGAAGTCGAATTTCAAAATGATTATTACGTGTAATCAAATTTTATTATCGTTCTCGCGCGATATTAAATGACGAACGACGAACGATTCGACCAAAAAAGAATAATAATCTGTCTATATACGTATCGATCATCGAATAATTTCATCAATTATTATAGTTTCATATATGTGCGTTTCTAGTCGCCGATCTAAAAACGTCCAAATACATTTTAACGCTATGCCAATCGTGTTATTGACAACAATTGTATTTCTACGATGTAAATAAATCAATAATATATTTCGTGTCTACCGTTGCATCTATCAAAATATCGAGTACTCTAATGTCGTCTGGTCTGTGTCGATTATCCGACAGTGATTATACAGTATACTTTCAAACTGAAAAATAAAAAGAAACAAAAACGAAAAAAAAAGAAAATAGGAGAAGAAAGTGTCAGATTGATATTCGTAGTACCATAGAAAAATATTTCCAATGAAAAACGACGGTTCGATCTTTATCCGTTCAGCGTTTTGTGTTATATCTATTTGTCCTGATCGTTTGAAGAAATGATCGAGAACGTTGGAGGATTAAGGAAACTAATAGAGAACGTACTAGTAGAATCATTTCATTTATCCGTAGAAATATATATATATATATATATATATATATATATATATATGTATATATGTATGTATGTATGTATGTATATATGTATAGTACTTTGCGGTACTCCCTACTTTCGTCGTAACAAACCGTTAACCATGAATCACGACACTAACAGGTTGAATCTTTACGAGCTCCCTAATCGTTTCAGTCACCAATCCTGATATATACTTGCATACATGTCACCAATTACGAGTGTATAGAACGTTATCCACCTATCAGAAACCATAAAATAAGTACGCTTCGCGTGTTCCAATTTACGTTTCAATATCAATGATTTGAAAAGAGAGAGAAAAAAGAAGAGAGAGAGAGAGAGAGAGAGAGAGAGAGAGAGAAAATCGGTATGTAGGATCATCCTCGAAAGGTTCAGCGCGTATCGTGTATAGAAAGACGCTTAAAATCGTCGATAAAACGAAACCGTCTCTAGCTCGGCGCGGATTTATAAGCCTTAAAGCTCCATTGATCGAGCCCCGGGAGCTTGGCACAGAGCCCCATAAACCTTTCCCACGTCTTGGAATAAAGGTTTATCTCTTTCATTGCGAACCTAGAAAACCTAGCGAATAACGATCTCGGATTCGTTTTCTCGTGCTCGTCCATCCCTTCCTTCCCCCTAACCAAGAGATTTTATCGATCATCCGTAAGACGTTACCCATTCGAGAATTACACGTTTCCAACGGTATCTGATGAGAGAAAGAGAGAGAGAGAGAGAGAGAGAGAGAGAGAGAGAGAGAGAGAGAGAGAGAGAGAGAGAGAGAGAGAGAGAGAGAGAGAGAGAGAGAGAGAGAGAGAGAGAGAGAGAGAGAGAGAGAGAGAGAGAGAGAGAGAGAGAGTACTATGGACAACAATATCATCCCCAACTTCAGCTTCTTTTCTAACGTTTAGGAACGATGGATAATCTTGTACGTTGCGTACGATAAACGTACACTGTCAATTGGTAGTTAAAGAATAATATCCTTTCGGTTAGAACTTAAGTTTCTCTTTTCTTTTTTTCCTTTCTTTTTTATTTTTCTTTCTTTTTAAGTCAGTATCGATGAATCGTTATTCTACGTAAGAAATTTTGAAACTCATTAAAAATGTCGAATTGTAAGAATAGAATTCTTTCCGTAGAGATTTTATTTCTTTTTTTTTTTTTGTTATTGTTACTCGTTATATTTCATTGATAATTGATATTAATATTTATAAAATTTTTATAGAATTTTTTCTTTGTTTAGTCAGTATCGATGAATCATTATTCTACGGAAGAAATTTTGAAACTCTCATTGAAAATGTCGATTTATTATTATTATTATTTTTTTTTTTATTAATGCACGTTATATTTTATTGATATTTGTTATAATTCAAAAGATTTTTTGTAGAAATTGTAGAAATTGACATTTTTGTTCTAATTAAGACGTTTAGAAAGCGTATGCAAGTGTGGTTTTTTTTATATAATTAAATGGATTTACTTATGCGATTACATCATTGCTACGTTACGTTATAATTTAGAAGCTTTTTATATAAAATTGACATTTCAATTTTATTTTCAAATTATACATATCACGTATGTTATGTTATTATATATATTATATAATTAATTATATATATGACGTATTAATAATACAATTATATATATATATATATATATATATATATATATATATATTAGGTATTGTGTTTTTAAGCGTATGTAATATTCCTTTTTTTAAATATCTTTTTTTTTTTATCAAAATTGAAGAGTAATTGTTCGAAAGTATTGGAAACATTGCCCGATAATTGTTAATTTTTTAAATTTCATTTTTAAAATTAACGAATCGATTTGATCAATATTTAACAAATAATTTTAATGGAGCACGAAGGTACATACATAGTATTATGTAATTTTGTAAAATTTTATTCACACATCAAACAGATTATTTTTTAATGTAATTAAAATACATGTTATTGTTTAATGTCTGTTTTATTTATTTACTTTATTATCATTTATTTTGTTATTAACATTTTTTTCTTTCTTCTTTTTCTGTATCAATTTTTTTCCTCTTTTTTTTTTTTATTTCCTTTTCTCTTTTCTATTTTTTTTTCTTTTAGTTCGCTATTGCAACGTTGCGTTAACACATTGTAACTGCGTTAGAAACCGATCCCGTTTCACGTTGAAATATTGAATCGTGAAAGGAAAACAATAGATACACTCGTCATAGAAGTTTTAACGAGACCGGACAATATTGTTTGAATCGTTTTAATGGATAATATCCTATATCTTCCGATAGATGCTATTCATCGTTTGATGGCTAACTTTCGAGTTTCTCGAGAATCCGATTTCGTCGTCTACTTATATTTCGAAATCAAAATTCAGGCGTCTGTCTCTATGACCGACGCGCGCAAATAGCGCGCATTTCGATGAATTATGCAGTGTGTCATGTCATGGCAAGCGACTCATCAAACATACATGCATGTTCGCACATTGGAGAACGCGAAACGAACAGAGTGTTAGCGAGAGAGAGAGAGAGAGAGAGAGAGAGAGAGAGAGAGAGAGAGAGAGAGAGAGAGAGAGAGAATATACATAGGTACATACGTTGTTGGAGAATCGAGTAGGACAGAGAATCGGTTAGTAATACGAGCCTGCAAATAAGCCGAACGAAACAGGAGGAGCGTGATTGATCGTCGAGTTTGATGACTAATGCCAATTCGGAAATTCGCAATTAGGGCTCATCAACGTCTACGATCATTAAGTAATAGTACCCTTCAACATTGCTGATGGTCTACCTGTGATTTTGATTGAAAAGATGGCATATAATGATTTTCTCTTTTAACGAAAAAAAAAAAAAAGAAAAGAAAAGTAAAATTTCTTAACTATGTATCTATCTCCTTTGCGATAGCGTTTGGATTAGAAAGAACGTAGGGTAAAGTGGTAGAAACATTTTTTCAATTGAAGATAACACTAAGAATTGATTTGCTTTTTTTTGGTTCAAAATATATTTCCCGTTTGATACTCTTCACAATTTTTATTTTCTTTATTCTCGAAAGAGTAACGGAAAGGATTGTGGGGGTTGTCTGACGTATCAAATGTATGAAAACTCATCAACGTCGACGATCATTAAGTAATAGTATCCTTTTACATAGTTGATGATCTTACTGTAATTTTGTTGGGGAACAAAGTTAAATAATATTTTATGTTCAATAAGAAAAAGTCGAAACGAAAAAAATATATGTAGAAACATTTATTATATTGTATATATTATATATATTATAATTATTATATATATGTGTATATGTGTGTGTGTGTGTGTGTGTGTGTGTATGTTTATAAGTATATAAATATAAAATAAGAATAAAATTTATAAAATACATTGCTCTTTCCTTTATAATTTCGTTTACGTTTTATCAATTAAATAAACAAATTTATTAAATAAAATCACGAAGGATTACTTGGAAAAGAAAAATTCTTCAAATCAAGGCTAACGATAGGAAATACGACCGATGTATTTCGATGTCTTTTTCTTCTTCGATACTAGCTACAATTTCTTTTTTCTTCTCTCTCTCTCTCTCTCTCTCTCTCTCTCTCTCTCTCTTTCTCTTTCTCTCCATCTTTTTTTCCTTTTTTTCTTCGAAAGGACAAGGAAAAAAGGACCGATGAAAGCATTGTCGAACGTATCAAACGTTCGAGGGTGACATCATCGTTGCCACATAACCCCCTTCCTACCGACCCTGAGATTCGAGCTTTTTCCATACGTTAGCTCGTACAAAAGACCTACCCTCCTCCTCTAGTGGCCGAGGGTCCTTTGCTCGTTTTTCGGGGTCATCGAGCTTCGAGACGTGACGTGCAAATCGAAATACTCTGCCGTGTTTTTATTCGTCTTCCTTTTTTCGTTCTTCATTTTCTTTATTTTTTTTTTATTTTTTTTTCCCCCTAGACATACACTTGCTATTCGTTGCGTACATACATACGTACGTAGAATCATTAAAGAGAAACGTCGAGCTCGTTCTTCCTTTTTTTTTTATTACTCTCACATAATATCGCATAAATTTTAAGTTTTAAATTATTTCTTTCTATTTTTTCTTCCTTTCTCTCTCTCTCTCTCTCTCTCTCTCTCTCTCTCTCTTTCTTTTTCTCTCTCTCTCTCTCGCCTTCTTTGTTTTTCATTTTTTTTTTTAACACAAATACGTAACATTTCCAGTGGGAATGATTTAATGACGTTCCTACACGTTTTACCCGCAACTTTTATTATTTTCTTTTATACGTCGTCGTAAAGAAAAACGTTCCCTAGAAGTAACTATCTTTTTCTTTTCGTTCTATCGACGACGATAACTCGACGAGAAAATATCAGAGATCGTTATCGCGAAGCGTGTTACCGTTTCAGTGAACTAATTACAATGGGTCGTTGAAGAACGATTTTACGTATCGTTCATTTCGCTAGGGAATATGAACGGTATATGACCCATTGTAATTAATAGCAGTCGTGTTCATAAATGTAAAAATAAAGAAAGAGAACGATCTAACGGTTATATATATATATATATATATATATATATATATATATATATATATAATTTTATTAAATATATATCACATACATATATTAAAAATAAATATTATTGTATGTATATAATATTATATAATATTAAATGTTAAATAAATAAAATATAATTATCAATATAATTAATATATTATATTTAATTATTATATAGCTTCATTGAAATAGTGATTTTGAACGAATATTTGTCATATCCTTACACGCATCCCTTCAAATAGTGCATAGACATTTTTTCTAACAATTTTTTACAGATTATGAATAACAAAGATTTTATTTGTTCTCATTAAAAAGTACATGTACAATATTTATATATGTATAGGATCTTTTATATATAATATATAGAATCTCATCCTACTTTAAATCCTACTCTCTTTCTTTTTTCGGATAGACCCAATTAAAGACAAAAGGCGTTATTAAAATCAAGCTCGTCGGCACCTTGCGGAATGAAAGTCGATGCAAAGTAAAAAAAAAAAATAGAATAGTCAAAGGAGGAATAAGAAGGGCGGGGAGATGAAGAGAAAAGAAGAAAGAAGGAGTGAAAGAAAGAAAGAAAGAAAGAGAGGAATTAAGTAAAAAAGTGAGTCTGACGAAGTTAATTAATTCCTACGGCTTTCTCCTAAAAGCGTCTTCAGGAGTCTGTCACACCGTTAATGCCAGCCGTTAACGAATACGAAGTATACTTGTATATATGTGTGTGCGATAAAGAGAGATAGAGAGAGAGAGAGAGAGAGAGAGAGAGAGAGAGAGAGAGAGAGAGAGAGAGAGAGAGAGAGAGAGAGAGAGTCCTCGGTCTCTCGTTAAAACTTCTCAATTATAAGCGACTTTCTTCTTAGAAAAAAAATGTATGTATCATGAAAACAAATTGTAGAATAGGAGTATCGTACGTTTCAACAAATAAGTTTAAATTATGAATCACTATTGATTGTGATTAATCATTGATAGTGGTGATAAAGAGGAAATATATATTTTTTATATTAATTGTTTTTACATTATTTTTCAATTTCGAAATATAATGAGAATTTTACTCAGATTAAACTGAACCGAAGATAGTTGTATTCTTTTTATAATTTATATATCACGTCAAGAAATTGTAGGGTACGAGTATCGTACGTTTCAACGAATAAGCTTAAATCACGGATCGTTGTTGATAGTTAGTGATTAGTGCTTATATTTTATGTGTTGATAGATAGATTAGTTATTGATAGTGGCGATTAGGAGAAGATTTATATATTGTATTTTATATTTCTATGACGACTATATACCTAATATCATTGACATAATATATAATAAAATAAAAATTTTACACGAATTAAACTGAACGAAAAGATAATTGCATTTTGTTAAAAACGTATAGAATTTTCAAATAATTTACGAAATAATTCATTAAAAAGGAAAGAAAAGGAAGAAAGAAAAAATGTTGAAGTACGTGATTGAAAGAGTACGCAAATACTTTTTATAATCATTATACATAATGCTTGGCGACCTTACGATTACCTTAAGCCTTAATGGCATACTTTCAAACTCTTTATTTTCTTATGCATTTTTTAAACGTACAACGATATAAAGTATTATGGTCCTGGAGTTAGATTAGCTCGCGGCATAAGTAATCGTGATACTCACGATGCCTGTATTTCTTACATGTTAAAGGGTCTCTTTTTTCCTTTCTCCCTTTTCTCTCTTCTCCTCTTACGTATATATTTTGTGTGTGTACGTGCATTTTTTATTTTTATTTTTATTTTTATTCTCTTTTTTTTTATGGAACGTAGTTACATAGTACTATAGACTTTCTAATACGGACGCCATCACGACGAACTTCTTTCCAACCACGACCATATCCAGAATCTTCTTCCTGTTTTCTACATTTGATATTTGCCTTATCCCCCACCACCCACTCCCACCCTTGTTCCACATCCCCGGCTGCGTACTCTTGTGTATTTCGCGATAATATCATATAGCTGAGTTTTATCGTACGTAATACATAGGTTAGGTAGGTACTACGTGAGGAGGTAGCAAGGAATAGAGAAAACATTTGCTTATCCTCGTGGAAATTTTTTTCCTTTCCTCCTTTCTTTCTCTCTTTCTATTTTTATTTTTATTTTAGTTTCTTTCTTCTATCTTTTTTTTTTCGTTAAACTTTTCCAAGGGATGTATCACGAGCAGAGCATTCGTACTATAAAATATGCATGCTTCTTATAAATGTATACAATACATACATATATATATATATTTATAACTACGTCTACATTATGTAGATATGGTCTATACGTAATTTTATATACTTTCCTACATAGATATTATTTAAGATAAAATTTAAGATATTATTTTATTTTCAGTTGAAAATTTATTTCAAAACTTCACTTTTTCAAACCATCACGTTTTTCGTACAACGAGTTAAATCAATCGTTTAGTTCTCGCGTAACAATTTCTGATATAATATGTTGAGTAATTATTATAATTTTTTTCTTTTTTTTGTTCTTATAAACACTTACAATACACGTGTAAGTTATACGAAAACGGTGGGAAACTTTACGAAACTTATACGATGGGAATATAACGAATTACTCAAAAAAAAAAAACTAACGTTTTAAATAGAACATATTTCTGATATAAATAATCAGATGATTAATAAATTTCCGTTAGTATTTATTATTCCTTATTATTATTATTATTCTTTAAATAAGAAAATTATATATATATATATATATATATATATATATATATATATTTTGTACGTATATCTACCTACTACATACATAATACGTATCTACATGTATACATGCATGCATAGTCTGTATGAATGAATGTATGAATGTATGTATGTATGGGTTACACGTATCAATCGATACGATAGCGTCATACAAATTTAATATCAGCGCATCTCATGAAATATGTACATTTCGATATAAATACACACACGCGCGCGCGCGTCCTTTTCCTACACATATATACATATGATACGTACGATACATACGTGTGTAGGTATCGTGTCTTAAATACTACATTTTTAAGAATGGTTTTTCATCGACGATTTTTTTTTTTCATTTATTCTCTCTCTCACTCTCTCTTCTCTCTCTTCCCCCCCTCTCTCTCTCTCTCTCTCTCTCTCTCTCTCTCTGTCTGCCTCTAATTCTATCTATATATCTGTGTTCACTCGTTCGTTCCGCCCTTAACACGTACGCATCATTTCCAGAGGCAAGGCGGGTTCTCGAAGAGCGACGAAGGCACCGATAAGTGGATATCACGTAAAACAGAGAAGAATCGTGAAAGGCGAGAAGGAAATCCCGTGGGTGAGGCACGTACCAGACGTCACGTATCTTCCAATACGTACTACGGCCCGATCCGATCCGATCCGATCCGATCCAATTCGACCCAACCTGGCTCTGCTCGGCTCGGCTCTGCTCTGCTCTGCTTTGCTCTACTCGGTCCGGTTCGGCTTGGCCTGGCCTGGTCCAACCCCTTCGACTTTTCTCACCCCTCGAAGTTCGACTTCGATCTCTACGTGTATGCCATCATCGAACCCATAGACCACTTCCTCTTTCTCTCCCTTTTCAAGATAGAGCTCGAATTACTGATTAACTCCCCTACGGTCCGCCTTAACGATTACCTCTTATATCATTTTCTCGATTCTATATAATTGTTCGTGTAATTTCGAACGACTTCTCCACTCAATTCGAATCTTGTCGTACTAATTTTCTTTTTTTGCTCACTTTCTTTTCTTTTCTTTATGTTTTCTTTGCCGTTTTTTCTTTTTTTTTTTTACGAAACATGCTCTTGAACGTACTATAATTAGATTATTATCTCTCCCCCCCTCTCTCTCTCACTCTCTCTTTCTCTTTGTATCTTTCTCTCTTTATTTCACAAAGTTATTACAACGAACAAATTGAAGGGGTCGAGAATAAAACGACAATAAAAACGGTTTTTCACTTATCACACATCCAGGCCGTAACGTTTTACCTGGAGTGTTTCGTTTCGAAAAAAGAACAAGAAATAAAAAAAAGGAATTCTCCCGTTAGATACGAATTCAAACGTTGATCTGTGATACGTCGAAGAAGGGAAAGGATAAAAGGAAACGATAACGGTTAACCACTTTCGGTTTTTATGTTCTTTGTCGTTTTCAACTGCAATCCAGGATCCGTTGGATAACCTATGTATACCCGTGTATATATATATATATATATATATATATATATATATATATACATATATGTATGTATGTATGTATGTATGTATGTATGTATGTTTGTGTATGTGTGTGTGTGTGTGTGTGTGCATTGGTAATAAATACGGGCTATCCTAATCCACAGGGCAATATGTTTGCGTAGAGTAACTATGTAGTATATACATAAATACATACATACATACATACATACATACATACATACATACGTACGTACGTACGTATATATATACATACAACATGTATGCATGCACACTTATTTTCGTAAGTTAACTTGCGACAGGTTGATCTCACGACAGAAAGAAATAAAAATCTCACAAGTATACGTCCCGTTTCGTGTGTCACGTATTCGTCATATATATATATATAAATATATATATATATATATATATATATATATATATATATATATATACACATATATATCAACGGGTAAAAAGTTTTTCTCCGTCTTTTCTTATCCGTCACCTTTACTCAACTCCTCCCGTCGTCCTGACATTCCTTGTTCGGGTATCTTAACGCGTTTGTGCCAAGATAAGTCGGATTAACGGTACTACCTCATTTTTCATATACGAACGTACAAGAACATTTCCTGGATTTTCTGCTTCATCGTGATAATCCTGTACGGCGTGACATAATTCATCCCATCTTCAAACGTTTCCTTTTTTTGTCCTTTCTTTCGTTCTTTCTTGCTTTCTTTCTTCTTTCTTTCATTTATTTTTTATTTTTTTTTCTCCCTCGTTTAAATCCTTCGCTAAGGATGTGGAAGGTCGAGAAAAATCTCATTACGACGACGAGACGATTACGTTGGTTGATTTTTTTCTTTTTTTTTTTTTTTTGGTATACACACGTCTTTCTTGCTCCTTTATCATAATGGTTTCTTTGAAGAATGAAATTTTGTTGTTCTTGTTTGTTTCTGTTCAGGATTAGTTTTACTTCGAGATTCGTTTCATTTAATTCTATTATTAACAGGACTCGTATAAACGAACAAGGGATTTCGTACTATTTAATGCAAATTGGAGATATGAGCCGTTTTCTTTGAAAGAAGTGTAAGTTCTGTTTTGACAAAAAGTTAGTTAATGATAACAATGAATGCAATCTGCCAAGAACTATTTATTTATAAACAGTGCCCCAAAAAATCCTTAAAATTTTCATCATTATGTCAATATAAATTTACGTAATTAATGAAGTAACAAATACAATTACTATGAAAGTGGTGTTAGTCCACTTTCTGCGAAGACATAATATTTAGTTTAAAAATTATACTACATAATTTCTCTACTTTATTTTTATATGTGTGACAACACTTTTAATGACATAAAAATTTTCGTTCGTTCACTGGAATTTCGATACTTCTCCCGTTTATTGTAGAGTATAAAACTTAATAGTGTGTTAGCATTATCTGAAGAAATATTGAAATAAAATCTTTTTATTTTATATTAAAAATATTGATTTAGAATCTGGAAACAAGAAAAATTTTTTCCCTTCGAAACTATACTTGCGAACGTTTCGACATTCTGTATACAAAAACAAAATAAATAAAGAAATAAAGAAATAAAAGATAAAAAATATAAGCAAATTTCATCACTAAAAAGAAAAAAAAAATTTTTTTCGTGTCTAAAGAACTTGAAATACAGGGTATAAAAAAATTGAATAATATTTTATTATATATAAATGCATTGTTATGAAACAGTTTCATATTGGATACAATCTAATCAAGTTGTTAATAAACGTAAATATCATCAAGTCGATTATTGCAGTGAAAATAAAACGAGTTATTTTAATTCAAGGTATACAAAAAAATATAGAAAAATAAGAAAATTTATACGCGAAATATAAATTTAATATTCAAAGTAATACGAGTAATTTTTCTTTTTTATGAAAAAACTAAACAACATTAAATATTAAATATCTTATTAAATAAATATAAAATTAAATATTAAATGTCATATTAAATAAACATAAAATTAAATGTTAAATATCTTCCACTCGACAATTGTTTCTGTATTAATCAATTATTTAAATGTTCAAACAAATTAAAGACAGTTTTATTTTTTTTTTAAATACTCGTCAAAAAATTGCCGAATATGATAAAATAAGGTTTACATTTCGTGCTTGTTGTTACAGTGTCAATCAGTTTGAAAAGCAACAATTTGTATATATTTTTTTTTATTTCTGTAATTCTTTTTTTTAAATCAACTTTTAAGCGAATTTCAAGAAATGTGTTTCATTATTATTAATATAAAAACCTTAATCTTAACATTAAGGTGTTCATTATTAATTTTATTTAGGCCTGTACTAAAATTTCATCATAAATTATTTTTTTAAAGATGATTGATTCGAATATCTAAGCAAGTAAAAAGATACATGGTATTCTTTCAAACACCCTTTATTTGATATATAATGAACCACAACAGTAAGTAGTAATAATAATAACTATAATAATAATAAGAAGAAAAATTAAAAACAAAACAAAAATATCATTTAACTTCAATTCTAATGCAGGTTTTTTTCGTACTAACACTTCAAAATACTTGATAAATAAAATGGTGAAAATTTGTCTAAATAAATCTTATTTTTTCTCGTCTTTTTTATTTTCTTCTATCTTATTCAACAAACGATATATTCATCTGGCCTTTAATTTGCAATCACCCAGTATATACGGAAAATCCGGTCGATCGTGGGTGGTTGGGCGGCAGGAGGGAGGATGGTAGTGAAGAGGTGGAGTAGGAGGAGGAGGAAGAGGAGGAGGAAAATCAATGGCGCCGTTAGATGGAAATCCAACACGCGCTTTGCTGCTTCTTTTTTTATTTTCCTTTTTTTGTTTCATTCCTTTTTTTTTTTTTCTTTTCTTTCGCCAAGTCTTACAATTCTTGTCCCGTCCCTCTTAGTCCTTCTGTTCGGCTCTTGAATTCCTTATCGGAAAGCCGTAAAAATGTACAGTTTGTCTCGAGCCGTCGGCTAAAAGAAGAACGACAGGGAGAAAAAGCGTAAATTACTCAAAGGGCTTGTAAATTTCTTTTTCCTCGAGAACAATCGGTTCGATCTCTTTGCTCCTAACGAATCCTTGTTCCCCCATTCGCCGCTATGTATTATTAAAAGGAGATGGGTTGGGTGGGGAGTGGTTTGGGAGAGGAGAGGTGGTGAGAAAAAGAAAAGAAAATAGAGAGAGAGAGAGAGAGAGAGAGAGAGAGAGAGGAGAGAGAGAGAGAGAGAGAGAAGCAAAAGAATGGAAGGGAGAAAAAGTATGAAGGAAAGAAAATCAGACAAACAGACGATCATAACGCTTCGAGTCAGACATTCAAATCTTTTTCCTTTTCTTCTTTCGCTCGTTGAGAGTTAAATCGAAAATAAGAAGAAGAAGAAGAAGACGATGAAGATGATGATGAAGAGGAAGGGGAAGAAGAAGAAGAAGAATAAAAAGAATAAGACAAGTGAAAAGTGGAAGAATGAGAAGATGGAAAATCAAGGGAACCAAACCAGATCGTCATACTTACTGCAAAAAGATATTCAAATCTTTTTCCGTACGTTCAACTTGGCAACGTACGTTAAAAGTCGAAAATCAAATGAAAAGAAAATGAAGATAGATAGATAGATAGATTGATAGAGAGAAAGAGAAAGAGAGAAGAAAAATTAGAGAATGAAGCAGACGCTCGTAATATAACGAGGAAGAATATTTAAATTTTTTTCCACCGCGACTTTTACTTGTGGTATCAAGTACAACAAAAAAAAAAAAAAGAAGAAAAAAGAAAAGAAAGGAAAATAAAAGAGGAAGAAAAGAAAGGGATAAAAAGGAATATAGAGGAGTAAAAGAGAAAAAACCGGGAACGCTGGGGGATATCCTCTTTCGAATGTCCCGAACAAGAGGGCATTGAAATTTTTGCGTGATTTGCGAAATATCACAAGTTCGAATTTGGTACGAGCGTTTGTCGTGGCATACTTTTTTATCGTCGTTTCCCCCCCCCTCTCTCTCTCTCTCTCTCTTTCTCTTTTTTCTTTCTCTATTTCTTTCTCTCTCCGTCACTTTTTCGGATTTTATACGGAAGAGAGATCGGAAAATTCTTACGAACTTTATGGATTCTCATCTTGGTAGTCGAACCTGTCGTGTGATATACGACTGACATTTCCCCCACCACCACTACCACCACCACCACCATCACTACCACCACTATCACCGACAACCCTTCTCCTACTCCAAGCAAGAGAAATTGGTTATCTCGCGTTTGCGCGGAGATATTTCCACGTGAAAATTTCTCAGGTAAATTGGAGACGTCGGCGTCTGTTAAAGAAGACGATGGTAGACGAGGATGACGACGAAGAGGACGGATGCAACCTAAATACAATTTAAATGAAATCGACTGAAATATTCACACGAATTTCGATAAATTCCCTAAAATCTTAACGAGAACATATTTCGACCGGCATTCGTCAAATATATTATTGAACATTTATCAGATTTCTTTTGCTTATTGGAATTGGCTGCTTCGGGGTAAACAACGATCACGAATTTGTTATTGGAATCGAAAAGATACAATCGAAAAAGAAATTCTTTCTTTATCATTGTAAATATTTAACGTTATCAGTGTTACGTATGGTATGTACGTATACCCATTTATAATTTATACATGTATATCTATAATCTGGAAATATTGCTGTTTTTAATATTTAATTTATTAATTTTTTTTTCAATAAATGAAAATTGACGAGAAGTATAAAAAAAGGAAAGAAAAATGTTATCTTAAAACGCGTAAATCGTTTTTTCTTTTTCTCTCCTTCTTTTTTTTTTTTTTTTTTTTTAAACATTACTTAAACGAAATAATTCAACGACAATAATAATTCTTCCGAGAAAATAATTCTTTGTTTATCATTGAAAGTTTTACGGTGAAATTTGTAGCATGGAGTGACGGTGGTCGAGATTGTTACCTCATAGAAGAGAGTGTTCGACCGAGTTGTTCAATGAGCCGTGACGAGCTCGTTCCTGAAATCTATCAGAGTCACGATTTGCACCATAATTTCGCCAAAGAATTTCACCGAGGAATTTCTCGTAAAATTTTCGGTTCGATCATTTTAACTGATATCGTCGTCGAAGACGAATGAATATAAGCAATAACCTTAAAAGTGATATATACGATTTGTCGAGTATAACTCATAATATATACATACGTACATACATATACGTATACATAGGATACGTAAGATGATCGTTTATAGAGCCACGAGAAAGATTTTCACTCTTATCTAAATCCTAAAGTCCGATATAACATAGAATAAATTTAATGGTAAGATATTTACCTAACGATAAAATTTTAGATACGATACGATGGAATATTCCGTTTTAAGCACGGCAACAACGTGGTACTTTAAACAATCGAGCGTTATCGCTTCTTTCATGGTAACGAGTCCCTACTCCGAGTTTTTTGATTTTCCTCTTTATATATACATACATACATACATACATACATACACACATACATACATGCATACATATATACATAGTTTCGGTCACGTGCGATCCGTTTCAGGATTTCCAGGGATACTGGATGGGATACAGAGTATAGGATAGTGCATGCATAGTTACGTTCAAGTATATATATATATATATACATACATATATATGTACACACATACACACACACACACATATATATTTATATATACCAAACGTATACCAGTGTACAGTGCAAGAGCCATTACGGCGACATTTATGTCGGGAGTTTACACGATGTTGAAGTGTGTACGTGTGGTATTGCCATGCAATATTGAATGAATCTAATGAAGAGTACGGTCAGCTCGTAGCCCCGGGTATTAATACTGCTTATCCAATTAGTTGATAATCTGTTGTACTTAAGCGTAGGAGAGCCTATTAATAGGAATCGGTTAACATGTTCTATTTATCTTTATCTCTCTCTCTCTCTGTCTCTCTCTCTTTCTCTTCTCTTCTCTCTCTCCCTCTCTCTCTCTCTCTCTCTCTCTCTCTCTCTCTCTCTCTCTCTCTTATTGTATCAATACATGTACCATTGCTGTTAAATCCCATTGAAACATCGAATCCTAATAAATTTATAGAAACGCTAATGAACTATTGATTTGTTCGGCTAGCCCTTTGGAATATGATATATAATATAGAAACCAATCTTTGATGGTCTTAACGTCCATTGGTTATTTCATTATAGTCAGTCATTCCCTCGTTCCAAATACGATACGATACGATACGATATTAATCGATAATCTT
>OU964980.1:1605278-1620278 GCA_918808275.2 Dolichovespula sylvestris
AGAGAGAGAGAGGAAAGAAAAAGAAATTAAACAAAAAAAGAAGGAAAAGAAACGAGAAGGGAAAAAAGTAACGAGACTTTGGTTTACAGCGTTAGATCTTACAATGGAGAACTTTTATACGTGATTTCCCTTTCCCTTTTGCTCGTTGACCTTTTTTTTGTCTCCCTCTCTCTCTCTCTCTCTCTCTCTCTCATCCCCTCATCCCTCTAAATAGCTTTGGGATCGATAAAAGAAAATAAAAAAGCATAAAAAGAAATACAAAAAAAAAAAAAGAAAAAGACAAGAAACTCGTACGGAGATTTTTCTTTCCGATAACTATTATGCCATACTACTACTACCACCATAACCCCTTTTTCATGGATTCAAGGTCCCTATCAAGGAAATTTCTCGCGCGGGTGGAAGTGCGGAGAGGCAGGGGGTGGGTGGGTTTAACTGAGCTGAGATTATTTTGCATGAGTAAAAGCAAACGCCCTTGTATTTTAAGTTGATGGCCTAGCGGATGAGATTCGCCTTGGGCTGGCATTCTTCGGCTAGAAAGGAGGAAAGAGGATTTTCGCCGTTGACGATCAACCGAACGCTGAAATCTAATTTTCTTGCCGAGGAACGAGCTTTTAGGAAAATCGAAGATCGTTCTATTGCCGTATATGTATATAATCTCTACCTGTTTCTCTGTGTACGAGCTTATGCGAACGCGTATACGTGCGTATATGTTTACGTGTGTGGATGTGTACATGCACGGATTTACGCGAGAGATAAAAATAAAATGAAAGAAGGAAAAAAAGAAAGGAAAAAAGAAAAATTGTTATTACCTCCCTCGAGATGTAACATTTTAGTATGGTACAATGACGTTTATATCAATTATTATCGATGTATATACATATATATAACATTTGGTTATTAATTATTATTATAAAAAAAAAAAAAACAAAATAAGGATCTCTCATTATTATTTCGTATAACGCAAAATTAAGATCGATGAAGAGAAATATCGATTTTTCAATTTTCTTCCTTTCTTATTTTTTTTTCTCTCACGGTTCAGATTTTGAAAAATTAAAAAAAAAAGAGAAAAAAGCTGAAATTGTTTTACGATAAAATCGCGTTAGGACGGCAACGTTTTAAAATACGATTATAGATCAATTGTCGAAGGATGGTGTCTCGACAAAAAGAAGAAGAAAGAGAAGAAAGGAAAGAAAAACAAAAAGTAATAAAGTAAAAAGAACGAAGAGAAAAAAAATTTGAAACCGATAGAAAATATCGCTTACTTCGTTTCTTAATAGGAATGTACGTTTGGTATGGACGTGAGAGAAATTGAAAGAGTATTAAATTGAGGCTGTAAAACTTTTTCGAAGATAAGTTTGCCGTTGTTGAAAGTGTGCGATGTATATATATATATATATATATATATATATATATATATATATTTTTTTTTTTTCTTTTTCTCGAAAGATCGGTAGTTTCCAACCGGAAGGAAGAAAAGTCGATATCCGATCGTTAAGAAACCTTTCTCGATCGTTCGTGAAACGATCGAACTTGAGTATCGAAGAAAAATAGATGGCTATATCCATCTAGATATATACACAAATGTGTTATATGTGTGTGTATATGTATGTATACTGATAACACGCGTACAGGAAAGAATCGTAAATACTTTACCGTTTCTCCATTGATGGTCCAGCGGAGATCGGCTTTTGGTACCGAAGGCCAGGCTGTACAGTTGGCAGTCACGTTTTCGCCAACGGCGTAGTGCGAGGATAAGCCCGTGATTTCCGGTCCTCGTTCCGGAAGAGCTGGAAACGTAAATTCAACGCTGAATGGTACGTGAAAGTTATAACTTTCGAGTGTCTACGGTAACGTCCATGTATTTCATATGTCGTTGCTTTTCTACGATATTACACACACGCGCGCGCGTGTGTGTGTGCGTACGTATATATATATAGGGGATGTACATTTAGTAACCTATACGAGATTGATACATTGAGAATCGTATTTAACAGATCATCGAAGGATTAAATTTGATAAAATATTTGATTCTCCTTTATTATCGATACTTCTCAAATATTCGATGTTATATCAAGTATACGTAAGGTAAGGATGTGTGTGTGTGTGTGTGTGTCTCTCTCTCTCTCTCTCTCTCTCTCTCTCTCTCTCTCTCTCTCTCTCTCTCTCCGTGTGCGTGCGTGCGTGCGCGCGCGCGTGTGTGTTTGTGCATAGAGGTACACGTAAGATAATATAAATATTTCACATATTCATTTTAATCATGGTCATTCTAATTTAATAATTCTCCTATATAAATTTCCCCTTTGATATTATCATATAAAATTGAAATATTATAATATAAATCCGAAAACGAGAGTTTTCATTTTTCGTAATTTAATGTGTTAATTCGATAAAAAAGGAAAAATAACAAAATAAAAAGATAAAAATAAAGTACCCAGCATAATCTTCATTTTTCAAAGATCCATCTATATATATATATATATATATATATGCAATAATCCTCAATCAACTAATTTATCTCGCGAGATAATCTGTACGGGATATTAATCGGGTTAATTTTTATTTTTATTTTTATTTCTCTCTTTTTTCCCCTCCTCCTCCTCCCGCTCTTCCTTCCTGCGATATCGTTTCCGATAATTAATTAATTTATTCGTATTAATGGATAAAACGCATCGCTCGATCCGCGATTTTCAGGACAATATTAGAATTATTATTATTTTTTTTTCTTTCTCTCTCTTTTCACTTCTACTCTCTTCTTTTATTCGTTTTCTCTCTTCTATTCTACCAGTCGTTTACGATCACGTTATGCCTGTCAATGGCCGTGTACCTCCACTTGTAATCGATGATCAAGTTTATCAGACTGCCGCCGGCGTCCCTCTCTTTCCCGCCCTCCCTCCCTCCCTCCTTCCCTCTTCTCTCTCTCTCTCTCTCTCTCTCTTCTTCTCTCTTCCCCTCCATCCCTCTCTGCGTTCGATGTCTCTAATAGCGTTAATTGGTACGCCGGATTATGAGAGACATTCGCGTTCAGCCTGGCGCGACCGAATGCTCAATTAAACATCCACCCTGTTGTCCAAGCACTTACTCACATTCATATATATATATATATATATATATATATATATATATATATACACGGATACATACATATATTTGATTTATACATACATATACATACATATATATTATACATACATACATATACATACATACATATACATACATACATATACATTATATATGTGTAGAGAGAGAGAGAGAGAGAGAGAGAGAGAGAGAGAGAGAGAGAAGGAAGAGGTTGATTTAGCTAGTTCTCTCTCTCGCCCTCTCTTTCCATATATATATATCGAAATTGATCCATTAATGCATCTCACAGACCGATATTTCATTCGACAACGATATTAAATTTTCCGATCTCGAAAGTTTTTATGGTCTTCGTCGAAAGTTTTCAACAGTTTTCTCTGGTTAGAAATCGACGGTTTATATTGGTACCTAAATAATTCAGTCTACTGGCTATTTACAAGTGTATAGGGGACATGTTAGAACACGCTTTGTATTGGTAGATAGGTAGGTAGGTAGGTTGATAGGTAGCTAGGCAGCTAGGTAGCTAGCAGGTAGGTATATCTATCCTACGTAGATTACATACATGTATACGAATCGTGGCGCGTTCCAAATTCATGATTGTGTTCCAACTCGGGAATGGAGTTTGCGGATTGAATCGCCGATTTACAAAAGGTTATGCATCGAATTTTTCTCTGAGAAAATAAAACATGACTGGCACGGTCGCGCGTTGCAAATCTCGGTAACGCGAAATATCATAGTTTTGCAAAATGTTTTCTCCCTCAGAAAAAAGAAAGATCCTTATACGTTTTGTGTAAAATACAAATGAAATTGTTCTTTTTCGTTAATATTATTAATATTATTCTTTTAACTTTGCTAACGTAACGAGATATATGTATATATTTACGTTTACGAAATTATTATAAAAAAATTCGTATCGACGCTCGATCACGGGATTATATTTCATTATTTTTTATTTCATTAATCAATGAGACAAGAGATAAAAAAAAAAGAAATTCAATTAAAAGTCCTTTCTTTGAGCTTTTTAATCTTTACGATAAAATAAAAAAAAATTGATTTTAAACAAAAATTTTCAAATAAAATCCCGATAAGTTACTATATATTATAATTATTATGCGTTTCTCGTCGCACTCGTTAGAATGAAATCTCAGTTATGATGATTTTTATGATTGAACAACTCCCGTTGATTGTTCGAAAATGTCGATTTTTATTAAAAATTAATTAAAAAACAAGAAAGAAACAGGATAAAAAAAAATAAATAATTTCGTCAAATAATTAAAAGTTATTCGCGTATAACTAGATCAAATAACAATTTGTTGATCGTTCTAATAAAAAAAAAAAGAAAAACTAAAAAGAAATTTACTCAATTCCACAGAAAATGACGAGAAAAAGAAAAAGAAAACTCAGATCACTCGGAGAAATTGATTCTAGCCGTGTGTTATATTCGTGTAACGATTCGAGATCACTGTATACAATAAAAGATATTTAAGTAAGTAAGTAAGTAAGTAAGTAAGTACCTATGGGGATTAAACATGTATTCGTGTTGGCAAATCACGTTTACCATTAGACTCCCGTAATCTTTCACTGCAATTTGGATAGGTCAAGAGAGGAGAAGGAGGTACGAGATACGATGGCGGCTTGAAACATGCCGAAGGGTTTTCGCTTTAAAATGTGGGAAGCTTCCGATGTATACGTATGCAGTTATAGTACGTATCCGTATGTATGTGTGTGTGTGTGTGGGCGCAACGTTACGAGAAGGGATGATATCTCGCTAAAGGAAGTTTATTTCCTCGACGATTGTACGGGCTTGTAGGAGCTAGTGGATTTGCGGAATGGCGGCCAGCAGAAAGCCATGGTTGGGCCGGAAGGTAACGCTGTAAAACAAGGCTCTCTCTCTCCTCCTCTCTCTCTTTCTCTCTCTTTCTCTCTTTCTCTCTTGCATTCACACTCGCACTTGTAGTCAATGTTGAGGGTACCAGCCGCAAACGGAGGATACATATAGAGAGCGACAAATTTAACCGACGGTCCTTCGTGGTTTACGGATTTCGCTGGACTTTCCTATTTTCAAAGAGACTTCGCTAGTAACGTTTTGCCGGGTGCTATTACCGTTACTAATTTTCGCTTCACTTCTTGATTCGAATTTCTCGAAAATTATAAAATACGAATACGTCCATCCCGTTCTGGATAGCGCAATTACGTTTCGTACGTTATATCCGTTCGATGAATATTATTTAAGAAAATTATAGGGCGTATATTGGTAGATAAATTAAACACGAAATGTTTCCACTCGTTTATACACTCTTTGATAACCGTTTAATCACTCTAACGGCGTTTAAGTTGAATTTTTGTTAGAAAAGTAAAGAAAAAAGATAAATAAATTAACACTCACTTTATATCCGACTAAAAAGCCTTGAATGTATTCTAGAGTATTGAATATATATATATATATATATATATATTTTTATAGATATAAACAAAATTTAAGTTAAAGAGCGGGATTCCGTATGCTACGGTTTAGTTGATAAAATATCTCACTTGATCTACTTTGTATTATATTAGTTATTCATTTAATTAAACGATTTCAAACGATTCGTCTACATATATATATATATATATATATATATATATATATATATATTATATACGTGATTGAATTTACGTTAGATTATTTTAAATTGTTTTTATTAATATAAAATTTATGATTAATTATATCCTTATATAGAGAGTATTCATTTTTTACATCGATAAACGTGATTAATGTTGCCTTCATTTTCAAGATCGACGTTGATCCTTTTCATTAATTTTTGTTTTCTTTCTTTACTTTTTTGCAATTGTTATTCGATTATTATATAATTTATAAAGAGTACGCTCCTATAGTAGGTAGAAGAAGTTAGAGAGTGTTTTATTCATATAAGATCGAAGCACTCTCGTAGTTATAAAAATAGGTTAACACGATGCGTAAACGTTCGATCCTCTTCTCTCTAGAACAATTTTCCACCCCGATATTTATGGAGCGCATTTATGAAGCTCTCTACGTAAGCTCCGGATCGTTGGTTCCCCTTTAATTCGACTCAGAGAACCTCTCTCTCTCTCTCATTCTCCTTTATGAGTAGTGGTTCGTATAAGGGATGTTCATAAATCCGAACAGGGTATTTCTCCTTAATGTTCTTCTATATTACTATGCATCTCGTTATCACATTGTCCCTTATTAAATAGATTTTAAATATATATATTCGATTATTGGAAGACGAAAAAAAAGAAAGAGAGAAAAAGATATCCCTCGACTTGATCAACGTGAATTTTTATATCAAAATTACAAAAATTCATCGAGATCGTAGAGAATATTTCGTTTGTAAATTATAAAAACAAGAAAGCATTTTATATTCGTCGATGTTACGTAAATCTCTTTATGCTTTTGTTTTCTGTTTATACATGTACATATATATTTATACATATATATTACATATATATTACACACACACACACATATATATATTTGTACATATATATTACATATATTTTACACACACACACACATATATATATTTATACATATATATTACATATATTTTACACACACACACACGCACACACACACACACACACACACACAAAATAAAAAAAAATTTACCAGAAGGTATCAACAACGTGGATTGAAAATTGACAAAATTGAAATTTTACCTTAGAATTTTTATCGAACAATTTATATTTTGAAGTGTATTTGTACGTAAACGATATAGTTTATACGCACACGCGCATAAAGCGCGCGTTCCCATCGATATTCCGGCATAGACTTTCGATATCGTAAATATTCATGGAGAGGAAGGCGTGGTGAGGGGAGGGGTCGTTGGAGGGTGTCATAAATATTCATTCGCGGGAACATTCAAAGAGAATAGTTTAAAAGAAGGAAAAACTAAGAGAGTAACAGCGTCTGGGAACGTCTCTTCGAAAGATATCTCGTTTCATTTTGCGGTTTACCTTTCGAACTGAAAAAGCCAAAGATTTTTATAAGATTTTTTATCTTCGTCACGTTAAAAACCTTTCCGGTAAAACGAAAATCCTTTAGTTGAATTTCAACCATCGTAAAAAAGAGATAGAGAGGGAGAGAGAGAAAGAGAGAGATTTTCTTTAAAATTATACCGAACCATCGTGTGATTTTTCTTTTCGGTTCACGTGATGCGTTTGTATCCATCATTAATATTATTCTTCTTATTCTTCTTCTTCTTCTTATTATTTTCTTTTCTTTTCGTTCGTTCGCGTTTTAATGTTTACTTTTTTGTTTTTTTCTTTTATTTTTGTATCGAAGAGAAAAAAGAAAAAGGAAATAAAATATACATATCGTTTCTAATATTTTTTTTTTTTATTTCGATGAAGATATGACATTTCGTAATAAAAAGTTTTGAGTATCCTAAAAAAAAGAGGGACAAAGAAAAAGAAAAAGATAAACATGCGTCGAATCACGCCCGACGTAAAAAAGTATTTCAGAAACATAAAAAATTAATGTCGATTCAGACTCGACGTATATAGTCGTGATTTATGCAACAATGGCCTTCCTTTTATATGTTTTTACGTCAAAGTGTACATTGATCGACTATCTCAACTTAGTTTTTAATTTGAGCGGACTATAAATATATATATATATATATATATATATATATATATATATATGTATATATAATTATAACAATAAATATATATGTATATAATAATAATAATAATAATAATAATAATAATAATAATAATAATAATAATAATAATAATAATCATTATTATTATTATTAATAGTTTCGTAAAAGAATTAGAAAATTGGTAATCGTGTTCAAACATATCCGATTAAAAAAAAAAAAATAAGAAAAAGAATCGTTTCTACCTATTATAAGAATATAAATTTAAATGACTATCAGAAATACATATGTATCTACATACATACGCATTGGATCGATGTAAATTTTTTCTATTCTCTTTTCTTTCCTCCCTCCCTCCCTCCTCCCCCTTTATATCGTTTCATCGATCCAAAAATAATAATATTTAATCGTGTCAGAAGTGATGGAAGACAAAAGGAAAGAAATTTCGGCAAAAAGAAAAAGAAGAAATAAAAAGTAATTATCTCTCTCGTCGGACGTTAAAGCGGAATGAGGAGAGAAAAAATGGAAAAAAAGAAGGTTCAACGAGTCGATCAGATATCCATAATTATTATTTCTCAATCAAGAATAAATCTTATTAAATATCTATAATATTTTTTTCCATTTATTAATGATTTATATTTTCGCGATCGTAACTAGGAGCGATAGCAAATTGGTCCGAGCGAAGTACCTGTAATATCTTGACCCCTTAATATTCCAATTTGTGGCTGCGTAAATACATACATACATACATAGATACATGTAGATACATACGTAATGTATACATATATGTATATATATACATATATACATATATACATTCGTACATTTAGATTCCGATTACACGTTTCCCTTTGTATTCGAGGGGTCGGTCGCTCTTAATCATCGAAACCTCGCTTCGCTTCGCGTCCACTCGGATAGCTTTACGGGAAGAACGGCTTACGTAGTTATAGACTTGGATGCATACAAAGCGATATACCGATGTAACGATGAAAAATTGCACTCTCTCTCTCTCTCTCTCTCTCTTTCTCTCACTTCCTATATATACATCTCCCTTTCTCTCTCTCTCTCTCTCTCTCTCTCTCTCTATCTCTCTCTTCTCTCTTGGTCTTTAATCACCTTTTAAAGTAATCTTCGTGTGTGAGTGTAGTCAAATGAAGGTAAAAGATTAAAACGAGAAGACAATCCCTTTTATCTCTCAAAGTAACGAAAAAAAGTCTGGTATTTGTTTTCATCTTTCTCTTTCTCTTTCTCTCTGCTTTTTTTACTTTTCTTTCTTCGTTTCATATATTTTTTTCTATTTTTAATTTTTATTTATTTTTTTTTTTATTTTAGACTATCTTTAAATTGTATTAAATATTAGCATAGTTTTATTGGGTCATTAGAAACGTATGACGTGTGGGATTAGAAGTTATTATATATAAATATAATATATTGAAGCAAAGGGTATACGAAAAAAAGGAAAATTATATAAAAATTGATAGAATATGTTTCTAAGTATTTTTTTCAATTTTTATAATTACTTCCCTTATTCCTTTTCTTTTTTTTTTTTTATGTATTAAACAGGAAGAAAAATAAAAGCTGATAAAACATAAACGGAAAAATCGATAAAGGTGTTCAAATAATATTTTTGTTTCTTTTTTTTACCCTTTTATCTCAACTTTTGTAAGTTGTATTATTTTGCTATCCCACGAATATAGCAATGAAAAGAAGTTTTTATAGTAATTGTTTGAAATTTTTTATTTCTAGAGTGGAATAGTTAAATTACGAAAAAAAGATCACATCCAACGGATCATCAACCGTTACGAGATGGAATTTTAAAGTTCAGCGAATCCTTTTCTAATGCAAACTAATATTATCTCTCTCTCCTCTCTCTCTATCTCTCTCTCTCTTTCTCTATCTATTCATCTATTTATCTAACTATCTATTAATCTATCTATCTAACTATCTATTATTCTATCTATCTATCTATTTTTTTATCTCTTGGTCTTTAATCACTATTTAAAGCAACCTTCGTGTGTTTGTGTAGTCAAATGAGGAAAAAAAAATTGAAACGTAGAGACAATTTCTTTATCTTTCGAAACGACGAACAAAAATTTGATATTTGTTTTAATATATTTTTTTCCTCTTTTTCTTTTCATTTTCTTTTTTTTCTGACGTTCAATAATTAAATATTATCACAGTAGTTATGGGGATACAATAATTTATTAAAGAGAAGAGTATAGAGAACGAAAAAATTATATAGGGATCGATCAGGGATTTATCTGTTCCATTTTTCTTCTTTTTAAGTATTAACAAAAAAAAAAAATTGATAAAACGTGAGCAATAAGATCGATAAAGGTATTTAAATGATACATCTTCCTTTTGTCTTTTTCAATTTCATTAACATTTGTAAGTTGCAAAATAACACTTTGCTATCTCGCAAAGTATAGCAACGAGAAAAGAATTGTTTTTGTAATTGTTTGAGATTTTTCATTTCTAGAATGGATTAGTGAAATTACAAAAAAAAAAAGAAGGATCATATCCAAGGGATCACCCGACCCGTTAGGAGATGAAATTTTGTAGTTCAGCGAATTCTTTTCTAACGCAAACCAACATCTCTCTCTCTCTCTCTCTCTCTCTCTCTCTCTCAGTTTTTTTCTCAAATCATTGATGTATACTTTCTGAAAAGCGGATATGTCCCATTTAATTTCTCGCTTCGACGGTATTCGTAATCTCGATTGATTCCTTCCTCCTACTCCCTACCCACGCTCTTTCGAACCCAGTCGAACGAAAAGTAGGTATCTCTCTTTCGCTGTTTGTTCGAGGTATACTTCTCGTCGAATTTGCAGAATTTCCTATCGAAAATCCGCCGATCTTTTCGCGTTTCGAGAAAGGGAATTCGTTGATGAGGGGAACTTTTGAAGTATTAAAAAAAAAAAGAAAGAAAAAAAAGAAAAGAAAATTTCCAGAAAGAAGAGAAGTTCTCTCTCTCTCTCTCTCTCTCTCTCTCTCTCTCTCTTTCTTTCTCTTTTTTTCCTTTCCCTTTCCCCCATTTTCATTTTCTTTTTTTCCCTATTCTTCGATGCTTCACCTTCCCACGAGAGACTGATTGAAATTTGTCGGAAACACTTTTGAAAATTACAAAATTTTTTTTTCAATATTCTCATTTTGCATCTCTCTCTCCCTCTCTCACTCTCTCTCTCTCTCTCTCTCTCTCTCTCTCTCTCTCTATCTATCTATCTATTTATCTTTCTATATCTCTATCTCCATCTATCTATTTCTATCTATATCCACTTCTCTCAGTCCTCGAAATTAGTGGAATCATCGTTGGGCCTCGAAATCCGTTTAAGCTTCGGCTCGCTCGCCTAATTCAATTATTTCTGTGGTAACCTATATAACAAACGATATAGGTTGCTGCCGGTGGTTCGTGCAATTGTTTGAAGTACGAATTAAACGTTACAGGGTATGGTGGAGTGTGTGGGGGAAGTTGGCAGGGAGTTTGGGGGGGGGGAGGTGACCGAGCAGCCGTTTTCGACGCGCGCGTTTTCGAGCTTTGTTGAAAAAAAAAAAAAGATTAAGAGAAATAGAGCGAGAGAGAAAGAGAGAAAGAAAAAAGTGCTAAGATCGCGAGAAAAGTAGATTTTTGATAACGGACGAAAAGAAAAAAAACATTCATTTTTCTTTTCTTCTTTTTCTTCTACTTCTTCACCTTTCTTTTTTACCGGCCCCCCTCCCTCCACACCCCTTCCCAATACTCGCGAATATAGTTCGTTTGAATGATCTTTTTCTGTTTGATCCTGAAATAAAATGGATATATACAATTTTGACGTATTCCCGAATAAAGAGGACGGAAATCTGGTTAACGATCATTGAAATAAAATCAAGGGTTGAAAATTGATTAAATTGATTTCTGAAATTTTCTTATGTTGAATACAATCAAGATGAATACGTATGTATATACGTGATATTATACACATACATACGGTTATATATACATAGTATATATATATATATATATATATATATGTATATATACATATACATATATATTATATATATATATATGTATGTATGTATGTATGTATGTATGTATGTATGTATGTATGTATGTATGTATGTATATATGTATGAATATATACATAGATACGTGCGACTAGCAAGTCGAATGTTTCCCTTAGATCGAGATAAGTGCATATACTCGAGTGTTTCCGTCTTCACGGATACATAATCTCCCTCGGGCGACTCCGAAGCTCGAGCTCGGCGTATCGTTATCATAGAAATCGCGGAATTACGGAGGCATATGGTTGCTCTGTATTATTAAGCAGAAACGATAGAGGAGGAAGTGGAGCAGTAGGATGAAGAGGAGGCGGCGGAGTAGGAGGAGGTGGAGGAGGAAGGAAGGAGGGCTTACCGGATTTTATCGTTTCCTATGTTTCCGCTCGTTCGCTCCTTCGTTCGATCTTTCTTCCCTCCGTTAACCTTCTCTCTCTCTCTCTCTCTCTCTCTCTCTCTCTCTCTCTCTCTTTCTCTCTTTTTTCGCCCCTTCTTTTTTCTTTCTCTGTTTTTTCTTTTTCTTTTTTCTTTTTTTGTTTGGATTCATTCGGTCCTTTCGATTTTTTTTCTCTTTATATTCTTCCTTCTCTTTTTATTTTTTTCCGCCTTTAATTTCTTTCGCTCGTTACTTTTGTGTCACAACAGAACAATACGCGACCATCTTCCCATTTTTTGTCTCCAATAGAAATTCATTCTTACGCTCGAGAGAGACTAGTCTATTTTCTTGCTTTGAGATCGTTACCTTTAAACCGACGAAGGATTCTATATATATATATATATATATATATATATATATATATATATATATATATATATATATATATATGTATATAGATATGTATGTATGATGTGTAGGTATTATGTGTGTGTATATATATATATATATATATATATATATATATATATATATATGTATGTATAATACATCCGTCTCCTCCAATATCTTTACAGTGACTCAAAGTAAGCAGCTCCCTTGTTGGCATGATCAAGGACGATATTTCAAGGTAATGTTAAGGAAATGCCTAAGTTTAGGTAATTTCTTATCTAAATTTAACGATCGCGATAACGTCGTCGATGACGAGATATCGTTAGGGATATGAAAGAGGCATTCGATTCACTCGATGATGTTATCATCATCATTATTATTATTCGAACGAGTAATCATCGTCTGATCTTCATTTAATTTTTCAAACTATTACCGTTTCATTCAATTTAACATTAGTTTTAGGAAATGATCCCTGGTTGAAACTTTACAAATCCGTTATAATTTAACTTAAACGACTGACGATTTGTCAAGTAACATAAGTATTTATGTACGTATGCGTACATATATGTACATATATGTGTACGTTAACTTTTTAAACAAGGGACAAACTTTTTCCTCGAAGACTGTACTTAATAAATCTGAGAAAGTTCAGATTTCGTTTGGCAGGAAAATCGTCAAAGGCAACGTTCGACCTAGTTTGCCTTGCATATTCGTATAAAACGATGTCGTCGTCGTCGTCGTCGTCGTCGTCGTCTCTCTCTCTCTCTCTCTCTCGTTTTCTTTGTCTGTATCTCAATCTCTCTCTTTTTCTATTTCTTTTCCCTTTGCTTGCAAACTGCTACTTTAAAATTGTTTCGCGATTATTATGCATTCCCAAGAGAAACGACTGTTTCCATAATTTTCCATTCCACGTCGTTCTTTTTTTAAAGTCCAATTCCAAAACACAACGAAGACCCTCACAGGACTTACTTTCGTCTTATTTCTCTCTCCCTCTCTCTTTCTCTCTCTCTCTTTCTCTCTTCCTTACCGGAACTTTGACCGCCTTATTCATGTCGCTACTTCGCGACGGGTGACTTGCCCGACCAGCATCCGACGTCACATCCGTTCGATAAATAATCATTTTCCGTATCTCGAGAGGGCCGAGATTTATTCGTTTCGTAATTCTGCACTCACGAGAAAATATGGCCTTATGTCGTATACTTTCCTCTCTCTCTTTCTCTCTTTATATATATATATATATATATATATATATATATATATATATATATGTATATATAAATATATATATATATATATATATACATACACATATACATATATATACATGCACACGTTACGTGATAATTTTTCATGAAATATCGGGCCAACTTCTCGCCCCATTTACCTGCAGTGAAAGAGCAGCTTTCAGAGATTCAGTCTGCTCTTATTGAGGCCAAAGAAGACACATTTTCTTTTTTTTTTTCATTAAGCGTCTTCCAAACGTTTACCTTTGCACGTTTTGTCGTCGATCATTACACTAGTAATAGAATATCATCAACGATATTAATTTTCAAATTCAATATTTTATTCTTTTTATCGCACCTATTTCTTTATGACAGATTTAAAAACGAACAATATTACACACACACACACACACACACACACACATATGTATATATATATAATTTTCTCTTGTTTTCTAATATAATATAAAACAATAGATTCAATATAAAAATAAAATGTTGAATTTAAAAATTAATAATGTCAACGATATTTCATTATAAGTTATATACATATATATATATTATATACATATATATATGTTTATATATATATATATATATATATATATATATATATCTACACACATATATAACTCGTGATTTCATCGATCCGTCTACTGATAGACCTTTGTCCCACCAGAACCCCACCCTCTCGTACAATTTCTTCCTTCTTTCCTTTCTAAGTATCAGCACTCCTTTTTACTTCTCTACGTAAAAACTTTTTGCTCGCGGAATTGTGGTCGTTGGTTGGGCGTAGACCGAACTCGGTTATCTCCTAGCGATTGACCGACTCCCTGGAAAGAAGCCAAATCCCTCGATCATCTTCGTGCCTAACATACCTTCTCTTGCCTTCTATCAGGCTTCTTTTCGACCATCAGCAGCAGTACCAGTAGCAGAAGTAGAAGCAGTAGCAGAAGTAGCATTAGCAGTAGTTCTAACCAGTAGCAACAGTAACATTAGTAGCAGTAGATCTTACCATTCTTTAAGTTCATCCCGTCCCCATTGCTACTTACATCCCGTCTTTTCGAATTTTCTACAAATTTTCTTCGATTTTTGCTAAGAAGTAGATTACCGACGATCGATCCAACTTAACTTAACTCAACCTAACCTAACCTAACCTAACCTAACCTAACTTAACCTAACCCAACCGTTCAGCCGGTCAGCTCGAACCCGACTCGACTCGAACTAAGAAAACAAGAGTTCTTTCTTTTCGTGGGTAGTTGATGCTCCAGCTGGATCT
>OU964980.1:1625278-1630278 GCA_918808275.2 Dolichovespula sylvestris
TAATAGATTATCTACGTGTCCAGGTTATATGTATGCGCATTTTCAAAAACGAAGAGAATATTTATTATCAAATAATTTTCGCTTGCTTCGCTTTTCAATTTTCCAAGCATAGGTATTTGTTTGTATTTTCTGTTTCCCAATCGAATTTCCAAGCGATCAAGATAAGAACGAACGTGTAGCTTTCGCCATTCGCAAATCGGTTGTATTTTATCGAGAACGACGTTATGATTCCTACTCTCGTTTATTTTAAAAAAATTTTTTTTTAATTTTTGTTTTTTACTTTTTTTCCCCTACAATAACCGCGTATGCACTTTCTTTTCGTTTCATTTTCGTTCTTTTCTCGTCACAAGGGAATTCTTACCAATTTGTACGTAACATTCGAATTTATTTATGTGAACCATAACGAAGTGAACGCAATTAGATTTTTAGAAATTTCAAAAGCAAATTATATCATCCTTCGTAATATACTTTCAACGTTAATAGTATATTAGAATTATAATGACGACGTAATTCTAAACAAGAAGTATTGTATATAACATTGAATTGTCCAAGAAGTAATATCGGAATTTTCAACATTATTCAGTAATTAGATTTTATAAATTACGACAAAGAATATTACCATCCTGTATGTATTCTTAATATAAATAATTGATTATGGTTCAGTATTTAATATATAAATAAACACAATGTCTGTAACAAAATATATATAATTATATATAATATATATAAATATATTATTATATCATTTTCTTTTTCTTTTTTTTTTACAGACAACGAAAAATAATCAATATATTGAATGGTTTAGTATAATATATAAGTATACTAGAAAATAAAAGTATTATACATTAAAATTATTTCATTTAATGTACGATTGTATTAACAATATATACTATACTATTTACAACTATTAATTAAGCTTACCCCAGTCTAAATATATTATTTATCTGAAATTATCTATAAAAACAAACTACATTCGTTAGAAATTTTAACATCGGATCAATTTAAACACAAAAAAAAAAGATAAATAAAAAACAAACAAACAAAAACATAGACAATTCCAATCACACTGGTCTCATCTATCGCGATCGATCTTACAAATAACTTGATTTTCTTTTTCGTAACGTTCATCCTTATACAACATAAATATTTTTCTCTTCTTTCGGGAAACATCATATTATATTTTTCTTCCTCCTTTCTTTTTTTTTTCTTTTCCTTTTTGTATTTTTGTTTCCTTCCACCGATGAAAACAAAACTGAATTTTGTGTGTACATACATACATACATCTACACATACATACTTACGTACATATATACCGTACATTCTATGGTGGTAGAAGGATAACAGAGAAGCGAGAAGATTGCTAGCGAAATCAAGTTGTTGCTTCCGCATGGGGAGAAAGGAGCGTGCGATCTCGCGGAAATAGATTCGATTGGATAAAACCAACTCGTGAATGCCTATGTTTATGATGAATGGTGATAAACGACACCGGATATATTCTTTCCTTTCTTTCTCTCTTTTTTTTTCCTCTACCCTCCCCCTCGTACAATCTACGATCCCGTTCGTTCCACGGATCGGTTTCTCTTTATTATTTCTTTTTTTGGGAGAATTTCCCGTGTAGTCCGATAACAGACAGAAACAAATTTTCGTAGACGGTAGATCGTTCGACAATCTCGATAGTTCTCTGGTTCATAGTAAAAGCGTACTACCCAGTCTGTGTCTTTCTTTCCCACCACCCACGCTCCCTCCTATCCCTCACCGACCCACGTTCAATCCCACAGCTCTCACCCACCTTCTCAACCACCCTCCCGACAAACTCTAAACTCGTTCGTTCTCTTCTCGTACCTTTCTTTTCTCTCTCTCTCTCTCTCTCTCTCTCTCTCTCTCTCTTTCCCTCTCTTTTCTTTCATTTTTATTTTATACGTTCGATCGTTCGTTCGTTCGTTCTGTTTGTTCTGTTTGTTTATTTGTTCGTTCGTATTTTATTTTTTCATCCATCGTTCTTGTCACAGACGAATGTGATTTACGTTTTTGCGGGAAGAATCGAACGTTACGTACGGTAGATACATACGTGTAACGTTGTTTCGAGTCGTTACGTACGAACATTATTTTTGAGAGCTCATTCATCGAGCCCTACACATCCAACCTAACCACCCACTCACCCACCCGCCGACTCTCTGTCTTCTTTCCTCCTATACCGTCCCCCTGTCGTTTCTATGTCCAACGTGAAACTGAGATTTATATATTTAATGGGCAACAGGAAGAGGAACGACAAAATTTATAAAGTACACATGGGTACGTTGTCACGTCGATTGATTTATAAATTTAATCGTTTATGTCTTTTTATGTTTCCTCTCTCCCTCTCTCTCTCTCTCTCTCTCTCTCTTTATTTTTATCATTATTATTATTATTATTATTATTATTATTATTATTATTATTATTATTATTATTATTATTAATATTATTATTATTATTATTATTATTATTATTATTATTATTATTATTATTATTATTATTATTATTATTATTATTTCTATTCTTTTGTACTTGTTATCTTATTGTCCTTATTTCTTTCGTATAATATATGATTTATCAATTAATTTGTATAAAAAATAGTACTTACCGATTACAGTCAAATTAGCAGTTTTATGAAACGAGGCGAATGATGGACCCTCAGTTGATACTTCGCATTTGTATTGGCCTGATGTCTCCATCCTCACGTTCACCAACCTTATCGACTTTTCGCTGTTTGACCTCTTCTGCGGACAGAGAGAAAACGAAAACGTTTGCTTTGGTAATGGAAGACTTACGTACTTCGAAACGTGACGGCATTGTCCGACGTTGGATCTCAAGCATCTTTTGCGCTCTTTCAGATAAAAGTCGAGAGTATGTATTTTTCTTTACGTCGTCGATCTAACGTCGCTATTCAATCTTTTTTTCAATTTTTTCTTTTCTCTTATTTATTTTTTATTTTTTTTTTTTCTAAATATACACATCATCCAAAAGTCATCGTCGCTATTGATTCGTCCTTTCTTTGAAGTCGTTTCCTAATTTTTGCTTCTTTATTATTTGTTTGCAATTTTTTTGAAACTGTTCATCTATTAATAAATTCCTTTTTTTACCAAGAGTACATACTATATACAGGGTGTCTCATAGTCCTATATTAATTAAATCGTAAAAATTGTTTGACATTTTTTTAATGATTTGTGAGTATATATATATATATATATATATATATATATATATATATATTTTTTTTTACTGAAATTCGTTATATTAATCAGTGCGGTGAAATGTGTGCAAGTGCATTTTTTTTTCGTTATAACATTAAATCATATAACGGTATCGATTATGGTGTGAACATAAATTGTTAGAAAATAATATTTATGATATTTTTTATTTTTACTTTAAATATGAAATATGAAAATTTAAATATAAATTTACATCTAAGTCGAGAGGGTAATATTGTTCAAGCTTATGTCGAAGCAAATTCGAATATTTCATATCTGTTTAATATGTTTTTTTTATATGCGTTTTAATGCTCAAAACGGTTGAAACACTTTAATTTTAATTTTTTATAATTAACGCGATATAACATCAGAGAAAATTCAATGAGTTCTGAGGATAAATGTACGTATTCCTTTAGATAAAATTTATCACATTTCATCGTAATAAAAAAACAAATCTCGTTATTATGATTATTATATCATGATTACGATGGAAATTTTGGATGTATCTAAGGATGAAAATGTTCCCTATTTAATACGTACAAGTTATTAGCTATTCGAGAAATATATATTTCGTATATCGATCATTTTATTATTCTATGTAACGCAATACGAAGATTTCGTATTAGTAATTCGCCCTAGAGCAATACGAAATTCAAAATATCGTAATATTAATTCACCGCGAACTTTATCATGCATATATTGTTAGAAAAACGAATTCTTATACTTTCCATCATTGTCATTAATAATTTTCTATCAGAAAAACAAAAAAACTATTCGTACGGTACGATATATAAAAACGAGAGAAAAAAATGTTTGGTAAATAACGTCGCGTAATACAAAAAGAAAAAAAGAAGGAATGAAAGAAAGAAAGAAAATATAAAGAAGCTTCGACCCTCATCGGTCGCAAGCGAGCCGAGTAAAAGCAATCCTAAGAATAATACTATTCATCACGGAACGTTGGATAAAATTATACGAAATAACGGATTAAACATCAAAATATATTATACCTTACCACTCCCCACTTATTCCATATCGCCAAAATCGTCGAGGCATCGTATTGATCTAGAATCGATTTGCGGCTAATCCTGTCTAGTCGAGAAGCGTTCGAATTACGATCTCCTCATTGTGGATATTGAGAGAGAGAGAGAGAGAGAGAGAGAGAGAGAGAGAGAAGGTAGAAACGGATTACCGAGCTCGGTATCTCACTATCGTGACTATATCTCCTTGTTGAAACATTCCTGCGGTGGTAATGTCGCGCGCATTGTCTTCGATGGTCGCTAGAGATGAGTAGGTTGAGGGAATAGTGAGAACGTGAGAGTGAGAGAGAAAGAGAGAGAGGGGGGGGGAGAGGGGAGAGGGAGAGAGAATAAGACAGAGTGAGAGAGTGAGAGAATAGACGACAGTGTATAGTCGATAGTGACGGTAGTGTAAGATCATTGATAGCGAATGGAAGGTGGCACGACGTTTGAGCTTATCGATAATTCATGGCCCGTTAGCAAAGCCCGAGACACGAGTGCGCGACTGCTCGTATTAGGTTCGATTAGATACATCCGCGGTCCAATTAGCTAGCTTTCTCTCTCTCTCTCTCTCTCTCTCTATCTATCTATCTATCTATCTATCTATCTATCTATCTATCTATCTCTATCTTTAAACTATATCATCATCGTCAGGAGAATCATCTTGGCTCGGCTCGGCTCCGCTCTGCTCTGCTCTGCTTTACTCCAGTCTACTCTAGTCTGATCTGGTCTGGTCTGGTCGGTCTAGTCTGGTCTT
>OU964980.1:1635278-1637778 GCA_918808275.2 Dolichovespula sylvestris
AGAAAAAAAAAAAAAAAAAAAAAAAAGAGAACGAATTATACATAAAGCTCACAAGATTTTATTCCTCGACTCTTTTCCTTTTTGCTTATCTTTTTATTTTCTTTTCCTTTCGTCTTTCTAATGAATTTCAAACACACGTTCATCTATACATACGATTATAAGATAGGGATTTTCTTCGATATCCTGTTGTTATCACGTTCTTCTACTATATTCTAGGAGGGAAAAGGTGGTTGGTTGGTTGGGTGGGCGTTTGGTTGGGGGTGTGCGGGCAGAGAGGAGGAGTGGATGGAAAATTCGAAGAGTCGCGTCTGTACGGGTTCATTCGCCGCGAGAGAAACTTACAGCTTCCATTAGACGTTCGCATCCATCCATTAGCGTCGCATCTATGGACGCCGTTTGGATGCCCTTAATGGATTCCATGTTCCGCGTAGAATCGGGTTAATTCATTGAAGCCGAGGCGAACGAGTAAGGCGAACATCCTGCCGTTTTGTATCCGCCCTTTCACCCCCTTTTCAACTCCTGTCTCTCTCGCTCTCTACTCTTACTCTCTCTCTTTCTCTTTCTCTCTCTCTCTCTCGCCTACTCTCTATGTACATTACGCGAATATTATGCGTCACGGAAGATCATCACTCGTCTCTTCCGTCTACTTCGTCGATGGACTCTTAAGTTATTTCTTTTTTCTTTTTTCTTCTTCTTCTGCTTTTTTCTTTTCTCTTTTTACCTCGATTTATACAGGACGGAATATTGAAATAAGGGGAACACTTAAATATCTTAATACAGAGAGAGAGATAGAGAGATAGATGGATAGATACAGAGAGAGAGAGAGAGAGAGAGAGAGAGAGAGAGAGAGAGAGAGAGAGAGAGAGAGAGAGAGAGAGAGTAAAACAAAAAAGATTTTCCACTTAAAAGATAAAAGATATTTTCAAAGAGGAACTCGTGATTCTTTTGGGTGTAGTATGTAGTTTGGATGTCTCATTCGTCATCGCTAAGAACGTTTCTTTAAGTTTTCCTTCTAAAAGGAACGAAAGAAAATTGTTCAGGACGTGAGACCGACAACGTCGGACATAGTTTTCTCTGTGTCACACGTTACTGTAGTAATCGTTTTGCCGCGAGTGTTTCGCGAGAAAGAAGAAAGGTCACAGTGAGTTGACCTATTTATTTTCTCGAATGCCGTTCCGTGTAAGAAAAGAAAAAAAAGAAGAACGTTAGAACAACGATTTCTATTCGCTTTTCTCGTTTCTTTCTTATCTGACAAGATACTTTAACGTTGACGTTCGTAGAAGTATATTCGAGCGTATCGTTTAAAAGGAAAGATTTTTATTTTTATTTACGATTAAAAATGTGAGCTTCTCCTCTTATTTTCTTGATTCTTTTTCCTTCCCCCCTCCCCCCATCCTTCTTTCCTTTTCTCTTTTCCTTATTTCGTTGAGTTCACGTCGATAAGATCGTTTTTTTTTTATGTTATTTAAAATTTCTCAGATATACACGAATTGTATTTTTTGTATCGTTAAACACATTATAACTTCAAACATATATTATATTACTGTATATCAAACGAGTATTATAATATTGCGGATATATAGTTTGATATATCGTGATATACTTTGGATATATTTTATATTTACTAATATTTTATGAATTATTCATAAAAAAATAAGATGTATACTATAATTCCATATGTTGTACTATACTATGAATACATATTCATAAATATATATTAATATACTTATAGATATAATATATATATATATATATATATATATATATATATATATTCATTAAAATATCTTCATTTTCTTAAAAATATCCATAAAATATTTTTAAACGAAAATAAATGGAACGTTTAAGCGCAAACATCAATTTTTAAATATCTCCGTATAACTATTTCGTCTTTAAAAGGGAGTCAAAGCGTTTTCTTAAAAATCGCTAGGACGATAACGTATCCTTCGAAATACGACGTTCATCCAGAGTATCAAGAAAAAGAGAGAGAGAGAGAGAGAGAGAGACACTTTGAAGGAGCTGCTCGTAAGTCTTTCCTTTCCCATTATCGTGGTAGACATCAAAGGATTTGACCGAGTACGACCACGTCGTCCTTTCTGCCGTGCAATCGAGAAACCAGAAAGAGAGAGAAAGAGAAAAAAGAGAGAGAGAAAGAGAGAGAGAGAGAGAGAGAGAGAGAGAGAGACAGAGAGAAAGAGAGAGAGAGAATTCTTAATAGGAAGAAGAGGAAGAAAAGAAGCATGCTCGTGCCATTTTGGAAAGTTAAAGAGAACGAAGTCGTGGATGGCTCTTGGCGAATTTACCTAAGTTCGCCGTCGACGATTTTGCTTGTTTCTTTTCTCTCTCTCTCTCTCTCTCTCTCTCTCTCTCTCTCTCTCTCTCTCTCTCTCTCTCTCTCTCTCTCTCTGCCACTCTACTCCTCTTTCTCTTTCTCTCTCTTCCTCTTCCCTTTCTTCTTGTTCTTCTTGTTCTTCTTCATCCACTTCTTCTTCATCATCAT
>OU964980.1:1640278-1642778 GCA_918808275.2 Dolichovespula sylvestris
CTATACCGGTACATACAAACTCGTATTTCCTGTTGCGGTGGACGTTCAAAGTCTCTCGGGTTTCTCGTACCAACACCAACCGCACGATTTCAAACGTTATGAACTCTGTTTTGTTCTGCGGTAATATCGCTCCGCCATCCTCGAATTCGAAGGTCTTACGAGGGTACAGTTTTGCCGGAAACGAGACGTTCGGTAATATTCCCCGATACACCGTGTTAGTTGTACGAATAAAACCCGAACAATGTATTTCAAACTAATAATAGATCAGTTTCAACGAAAGGGAAAATTTGAAAAGAATATTAACATTGGTCGTTGAATCGTCGTGAAAGAAATTGGATATTAATGTGAACGATATTAAATATATCGATATATTTATGATTAATCTTCGATTGGAAGATTATTAGAATTGGAAAGAGATATATATATATTTTATTTTTATTTTATTTTATTTTGATATTAAATTTTTTCTTCTTTTTTCTTTTTTTTTTTTTTTTTTTATTACTCGGGTTAAATATAATTTCGAAGAGTAATCATGTCGAAATAATTTTCCAATTGGAAAAATTTTCTGTCTGTGTGTGTGTGTGTGTGTGTGTGTGTGTGTGTGTGTGTGTGTGTGTGTTTTGGAGGTCAAAATATACCAATTCCAATTCTTGGAGAAATTGATATATGAAAGTAAGCTGAAATTAAAGAAATAAAAAAAAATTTCTGAAATAATAAATTAAATTATTCCTCTTTTTCGACTGTTTACTATATTAGATGTTTCTATACCTTGAATATATTGGAGCAATTTTTAGTCAGACAAATATTAAAATCGATAAGGAATATTTCATAGTAAGAAATTTTTTGTAAACTAAAATACAATTCAAATAATACTTAATATTAGAAAACCTTGAATTAAAAAAAAAAAAAAAATACGCAAATTGCAGGAAGATGTTAATTCGATTGAAATTGTTAGTTCTGAAGATATCAATTTTGTATTGGATCGTTAAAGTAACGTAGGACAATGAACGATAGAATGTTTATGTGATGGTAAAGGTGGTTGGGGTAGAGGGGGTTAGGAATGGATCTATTAGTACGATCGGAAATTATGCAAAAACGAGGAAAAAATACAGTAAAATTTCTTCTACTTTTCATTTCTTGCACTCCCTATTCTTCTATCTATCTATCTTTTTCTCTCTTTCTCACTGTGTTCTCTATTATAGAACTTTGAGTTCAGGAGTTTGTCGGCGACGTGCCACATCTCATCCTCCCTAGGATCAAATTGAAAGCGTCGGCACTGATAATCTCCTTTTTTCCGATCCCTTCACCCTCCTACTATGGTGGTGCCACCCCTCTTACGTGCGATGCTCTTGTCCAGATTCGTGGTGAACGCGAATGGAATATGAAATCGTTTCACGTAAACTGCAAAACGCTAAGTTTTCACAACTTTTCTCTTTGTTGATCTTTCTTCGTCGCTCGTGCCGCACGATAATATGATTATGAAAGAAAAATTTAATAGAATAAATGTTTGGACCGTTTTGAAATGTTTTTCCGGAACAGTTTCTTTTTTTCTTTCTTTTTTTTTTTTTTTTCTTTTTAAATCAATTACGCGTTGAAAGAATTATTATCCTTATTATTTTTGTATCGATTATTATGGTAACGCTTATTAATTGTTAATCATTGATCTAATTCGTTGTTTAACAGATCATTGCAATTGTTTCTTTCTAATTTTTACTCGCACGTTAGATTCATAGTTCATTTCTTTTTAAAATGTTTAATTAAGAATGATTGCAAAGATACGATTAAGTTTTATTGATAGTTTATTTTTAATTAATTTGACACTGGATTGTCAGTAATTATCTTTGGTTATTTATTTAATTTCATTGCTACTAATTAATAGTAAATTTTTGTTCTATTTTTTACATAATTTTGATTCACTATTTATTTCTGTTTAATATTTTTAATTAAATACGAATACGAAGTATCCTTTAATTTAATTAATGATTTATTTATGAATAATTTATTACTAGATTATCAGTAATTATCTGCGATTATATATTTAATTTCATTGTTACTAAATCATAGCAAAACTATATTTTTTAATCTTTACTTTGATTAGATTCTTCGTTCATTCATTTTTTAGAATCACTTGTGCAAAAGAAATTTTTAAAAAATTAATTAAATAAATTAAGCCGACGCTTTAAAATTAATCAATTAATTTAATTAATCTTTAATTCTAATAATACTATATTTATGATATTGTTATCATTTTCGTCAAATCATTCGCAAATTTCCTTTCAATTTTTTTATTTAAATTAGAAAGAAAAGATAGATTTATTTTCGTTGTTTTTCGTTACGAGAAAATACAAAGTACCTTTCTATTTTTTTTTCTATTTCTTTTTTGTGTAATATAATAGTTTGATATAGCCTGTTTATTACACGATAATTTAAATTTCTACATCGACGAGCCGTTAAGTACAGGCTGAAGGTAAATTGGAGATTCGATCGAGCGTGACGCTGT
>OU964980.1:1647778-1677778 GCA_918808275.2 Dolichovespula sylvestris
ATAAATGTAATCAAAATAGATCAGTACTTTTAAGTATTATTATTAATAATGGATATTTTCTAAATCTAATCAAGAGCAGACTTAAATATTTGTAATTATTAGGTTGTCAAGGATGAAATTTGTAGTTAATAATGACTCTAATATTATCACAAGATTTCTTTGCGAATATGATATAATATATATATTTTTTTTCAAGAAAGATACATATGTATATATATATATATATATATATATATATATATATATATGTATATATATATTTATTCGTTTTCTTTCAAAGAAGAAATCTATTTGAAGATAATACACTTAACGATAACACCATAGGATATCTCTCTAGATATGTTCGAACCCATCGCTAGAATCTAAGGAATGACGTTGTATCCTTTGGCAAACTCATGGATCTTTCTCACGATTATCCAACAAAAAGATTCAAAGGATGGTTAGGTGCAACCATCGTCGTCGTCGTCGTCGTCGTCGTCGTCGTCGTCGTCGTCGTCGTCGTCGTTCGAATGGTTTTGTCGGTAAACTCGATATCCTACGATTCGGAAGATGAATTACATCGAAATCGTTTCGGATGATAGGAGCTTTTCGATCGGTAGGAAATCGAGCATCGAACTTTCGAGCGTCGATTTTCTTGACAATTTTCTTTGAACGCATGCGCATACGTACACGTAAACACGAACACATACATACACATTACGCATACACATATCCATGCACACCTAACCTCGCCTTAGCAGCACAACCTTTGCTAAGGAAACGGGAAGAGAGAGAGGGAGAGAGAGAGAAAGAGGGAGGAGAGAGAGAGAGAGCACCTTTCGAAAAGTGGAAGAAGGAAGGTCGTTGGTTTTCGTACTGGTAGGTCTTGCAAGATTGATTGCATCGAATCTCGCGTGTGTACGGTCGACGGAAGAATCCTTAAGATCTCCTGTACCACTTTAGGGAATACAACGCTTGTGCCTTGCAAACCTGCTTAGAAAGATTTTTCCTACTCTTTTCTATGAAGTTCGGACCGATTTTTACTAACGTTCTCTTTCTTTTTCTTTCCTTTTTTTCCTTTTTTCTTTTTTCCTCTTTTTTCTTCATACTTTTTTTCTTTCTAGGTATAACGCTCATCTCCTTCTATTTTCTTGTTTCTTTTTTGTTATCTTTAGCTTACTTCCTTCCTTTCTACTTCAGAGATTTTTAAGGATCATGAAAATCCTGTCATTATGTCGATTTTTATTTTCGTTTTTCTTTCTTTCATTTTGAAAAGACTAATACCACCTTCGTCTTATACAGGTTGTTCGTATATATACGTCGCGATTGGTAGAAGTAAGGTTGAAAAAATGTATTATGAAAAATTCACACTTCGTTCCGACGACGAATCAACTAAGTACAAAGCGCGTGTTAAAATAATTTATTAATTTTTTTCTTATTTTTATACCCTTGGCCTTCTCTCGAGTTAAATGGAGATATACGCGTTGATATTTATAATTATTTTCTTAGGATATTTATACAGCATCGGTCGGTTGAAATAGAAATCATATTTAGTAAAAAAAAAAAAAAAAATAAATAAAAAAAAAATAAAAAATTAGCTACTGTGTATCGTTTACGAGATAATCGCCATCTTAATTGGCTGACTGAAAGATTAATACTCAATTATAATATTATATATTTCATGCTATAAAAATAAATTATTTACAAATGTAGCAATCGTGTGTTCCAAAGAGTTGATGAAAACGTGTTATGTTGTCTAACGATTGTTTTTCATATTGTACGAAAACTTGCTTGTATGCTTTTACTTTGTATGCTTTTTCTTTTCTTCTTAAATTAATATTTAAACTAATATTTGTACTATTTATTTATTTTTTGATTAATATTTTTAATTTATTTAATTAATATTTAAACTATTATTTTTAATCGAATATTTATACTAATTTATAATTAATATATTTTTAATTGTATGCACTTAGGATACTCTAATTATCTCTTAAACGACGCGCAGTAACAATTTTTACTGGTTATTATTTTTATTGCAAACGATTGCTGTTATGTAAGTATTATATATATATGATGAATAGATATACATATATCGTGTTAACGCTTGACTTTCAATATTTTGTTTAATAACTCAGTTTAAGAAATACGATCCGTATTGAGACACCCAGTACAAATTAAATTATAGAATACTTGTATTCGTAAATGTGCTTACGATTCGTATTGAGAGACACCCTGTACAAATTAAATTATAGAATACTTGTATTCGTAAATGTGCTTACGATTCGTATTGGGAGACATCCTGTACAAATTTAATTATAGAATATTTGTATTCATAAATATGCTTACGATTAGTATTTACAGACAACCCGTAAAAATTAAATTACAGAATATTTATATTCGTAATGTGCTTACGTCGAGGTGTATACCAAGTTGTGGAAATGTTTGTATCTTAGGATCGTTATCCGGTACGTATCGGAAAAATTCGTGTTCGTCCTTGTACCACTTGACAGAATAAAGACCAGTACCACCCAAAAGCCGCCATTCGCATCTCAACTCGATCGTGGTACCTTCTTCGGCTTCCCTTGGCATTTTTATTTCGACTTTGATGTCGCCACCTGTAACACAAATGTTCGTATTTATTGATTTAATTAATACATTGATCGTAAATATCATTGCGATAATATATATTCGAAAAAAATTCGACAAAATTACGAAATCGGTATGATCTATTTTTTCTTCGTTTAATTTCGTAAAAATTGTTATTAATAATTAATGCGTTCGCATCGTATCGTGTTAAAGATTTAAGTTCGATAAATTTAGTGGAATGTAATCGACGAATCTAAGGAAAAAAATAATATGGCAAAAGTCGAAGTTTAAAAGAATTCGATAAAAATTTAATCAATGAATTGCATTAAATCCAAAAGAAAGAAAAATTAAAAATCCATATGACAAAAATGTAACTTTACAAAATTATGATGTGAGCTTATCGACGAATCAATATGAAAAATTAATATGTTAAATAATATGAGTTTAACAAAATCGATAAAAATTTAATCAATGAATTGCATTAAATCCAAAAGAAAGAAAAATTAAAAATCCATATGACGAAAATATAACTTTACAAAATTATGATTTGAGCTTATCGACGAATCAACATGAAAAATTAATACATTAAAAAATATGATTTTAAAAGAATCGACGAAATCGATGGAACAATCCATGAGTCGTATGAAATGCACGAAAAAAAAGAAAAAAATTAAAAATCGATGACAAAAATAAATGCTTAGAAAATCACGACGAACGTTATATCGACGAACAAAATTTCATCGACGAATTGCACCAAGTGTAAAAGGAAGAAAAAGAAGAAAAATCTATAAGAGAAAAACTTTAATTCGAATCATCGATGAAAATGAAAAAAAAAGAGAAAGATAGAAAAACTAATTTTATGAATATAAACACAATTCGGTAGATTAAATATTACGAAAAACGAAAAAAAAAAAAACAGAAGAAAGATAAGGAAACAAAAAGAAAAGAAGAATACAAGAAAAGAAAAGATAAAAATAATAACTCAAATATGAACGTTTCATTGTTTATTTCTTCCGCTTTTATCTCTTAGCAGAGAGAGAGAGAGAGAGAGAGAAAAAGAGAGAGAGAGAGAGAGAGAGAGAGAGAGAGAGAGAGAGAGATAAAGAGTACTTGGTCATGCTTTTCTAACGCTTATTCGCTAAGCATTAAACTACTCTGCCATAAACATGACTTTAACTTATACGAAAATTATAATAAATTTTCTAGCAAGGACCGTGATTCTTCCTAGCACAGACCGAAGTAGACATCTCTCTCTCTCTCTCTCTCTCTCTCTCTCTCTCTCTCTCTCTCTCTCTCTTTCATGCGCGCGACACTTTAATCTCCGAGGACTATGCCGTTCCCTACGTCCCTACCTCCCTACCACTCTACTATCCTCCCGTAATACGAGCAGCCCCTCTTCGCTTATAATTTTCGGCAAGCGTGCAAACACAGGCCTGACTTACGCAACTTAATCTCGACTCTGTAATTTCAGCTAGGAAAAGCATACGTACAAACGTGCAAACGTATGTACGTATGTAGATATGTACGTAGGTACGTTCGTTCGTTCATTCGTTCGTTCATTCGTTCGTTCGTGCTCATCATCCTTGCCACTTACCATTCCAATTTTGTTAATTCGTATCCACCAAATTAGAACGTTATTATACGAAACGCTATCGTCGTCGTTCTTATTTTAGCTTGATTATGAAACTCTCGTTGCTCCGTGCGTTACCTAATTCATTTACTTCTTCTTTCATTTCTTCCGTTTTTTTTTTTTAATTTTATTTTATTTTATTCGAATATAGTAACAAATAATTATTTCTATTATAAATTGATAAAGAGAGAGAGAGAGAGAGAGAGTGTGTGTGTATGTGTGTGTGTGTCCGTTGACGATCAATTAATTTTTGACAATTAACCAAAAATATACGTTCAATTAAGACAAAACAAAATAATAAGAATAATAAGAATAATATTTTTCAGTATTCGTTCAACGAATCAACGAGCATGCGTTATGAATTACCATTGATAAATTACGACGTTAAACGGGATTGAGAAAATTGTCGATTTCCAAAATCGATATGTGAGAATGACACTTTTCGAAAGATTAAGATCTATGCTAACGATGTGGGATAGATGGAAGTGCTAATTTGGAGAATGTCGGAACTAACTGAGAAACCATTCGTAGTTGCCCTCGCAATTGCTCTCGCAGTATCTACGGATGAGGAAATTGTAGAGGTGCTGACATTAAGTACACACACTCGTACTTGCTTGACCGTGTCGTCGAAGGTCCATCGAGTGTGGTATATATAGTAGGCAAACTGGCACAGTTGGATTAGCTCTTTGGCTTAGGATCATCCAAATTACAAACGTTTGATGTCTCATTCATAGGCATGCTCCCGAGTTCATGTATATCGATTAAATCATTTGCTCAACTGTATTGAGCGAACTACGTCGTGATCATCTTCGTTAAATGACGATAAGGAATAAAACGAAACGGAACGAGACGAAATACAAAAAGAAAAATGAAGAACGACTCGTCCAATGCTACGAATAGAACTTTTTTTTCTTCTGTAAATTAATAAACTTTATAGGCGCGTTCCGTTCGAATATAATTATCGTTATGTGAAAACGACGAATAATAAAATATTTCGCGGATCAATGAATTGCATGTATTATATCGTATTGATCAATTGATCTACTTAAGTACATGAAATTATTGCTATAATATAGATAGATGGGACTACAGTGATATGTAAATAAAAAAGAAAAAAAAGGAAAAAAAGGAAATCGTTCATTAAAAAATTAACAATTTTTAAATCCTCCAAAACATCGTACAAAACATGACAATAGAATAAATTCATTTGTCAACGAATCAGATTGTACTATATTTTTCACGGATTAATTAGGAAAAATTGTTATCACTTTAAACATGTTAATGCATTCACGCGTTAATGTATAAGAACATTGCATCAAACGAACAGATAATGGAATAATTCATGCATCAATGAATTAGATTCTCTTTACAGATTGTAAATATGTTTTGGTATAGTCAGTAGAAAAAATTGCTATTGTTCTGTACGTATTAGAGTATGTAGCATATGTTAATAACATATAACATCGTATAATATGAATAATAGAATAGTTCTTGGATCAATGAATTAGAATATCTGTATTATATTGTTATTATAATATATCTCGTGATTAGTTCAATTATAATATATTGGTATAAACATATATACGATTAAACGTGATTGTATAATTTTCTTTGATTACTCAATTACGTTATTTATTGATCTCTGTTATAATATTGTACTGGTTGATAAAAGATTTCCTTTATTTTCATTTATTTATTTATTTATTCATTCATCACTATCGTGAAAGAATTATTACCACGTTTATATTATAAACGATATTTGACAGATTAGATTAAATAAATTTATATCAAAAAATCATTTCAATTGTCCAATGGAATATCTCTCGTACGGGGTAAAAGTCGATATTACGAATTGCCATGACGTTTCGTGAAATTAGCCTAACCGCGACGTCAGACACAGCTGTTTCCTGTATCACTTTGAACGTTTACGTTTTTCAATCTCCTCATCTCTTTCTTTTTCTCTCTCTTTCTCTTTCTTTCTCTTTTTCTTTTTCTTTTTCTTACCTATCTTGCCTCCTCTTTTCATCGTTTTTCCTTTATCGTCCTTTACTGACATCCTCCATCGAACCTACATATATACACGCATATATATATATATATATATATATATATATACACACATACGCACACACTTCAATCGCTTCTCTTCATTCTTGTTGCAATTTCCGTCGTTATGGCGAGCTCGTCGTTACTTTGCCAATGCAGCTTGACGTCTCACAACCGTGCTTTCTCTATTCACGTCATCGTTTAATTTCTCAAGTACACCTGACGCATCGGGAAACTGCTTCAACCCCTTTGCAAAACCTTCTGCTATCATCGAATCGATACTTTGCGTCTTCGATCGTCCCACGATTATCCTTCGGTCGAGATAGATAGATCGTATGTCATCTATCTATTTATTTATCTATCTGTCTATCTATCTGTCTGTCTATCGCTTAACCGATAGAAAATCGATTAACGATACGTTTTTCGAAACCTACTCGTTTATTTGTTGAATACAAAATATCTATGAAATTTTATCCAACGAAGAGATACGAAATTTATTTCGATTAAAAGTTACACGATATGTACGAGGAATGCAAGGTTTATGAAATATAAATTATTAGAAATGATGATTAGGATGTATAATAATTTCTTAATTTTGAAGTGATCAAATAAATGATTTGTAACGTGGTAAATTCTGCAATGTCGGCATGTAACTTTAATTTGTTTTTATTTCACAAGTTGTAACTTATATTTCTGTATTTAAAAAAAAAGGAGAGAAAGAGGGAAAGAGAGAGAGAGAGAGAGAGAGAGAGAGAGAGAGAGAGAAAGAGCGCATAGTTTTTTTCATAAAATAAGTTATATTTAATATAGTGTAAAAATTGTACTATATTACTATGTATATACTATGCTATTTAGTATATTAATAGCTTTTTATCATACTCCCAAAAAAGAAGATATGCAATATAAACATTCTACTACACTTACAGTTATTATAGTATAATTATACTATAGTAATAATTATAGATATAATTATTATATTTTTCATATATATATATATATATATATATACACACACACACACACACAATATATTATAATTTTAAAGAGAGAGCGAAAAGGAAAGGGTGTATTATGTGATAGAGTATAGTATGTATAATAGTGTTATATTATCATTATTATATAAATATATAACAATCTTATGTATACATATATATATATATATATATATATATATATATATATATAATATATGTATAATACATATATAATATATGTATTTGATATAATTAAATGTCAAAAGAATAATCAAGACAAAATTAAAGCAATTTATTAGAAAAGGACAGTTTGTTAAATTAACGTAGGAGAGAGTGAGATTAAAAAACTTCCAATTTCGGGTTTAATCTAAATCCAGAATCGTCGTCCCTTCTATTCCAATAATACTTGATTATAGTAAATCGTGTCTTCGTGAAAATCAAGCTCCCTTCTCGAGACCCTTTAAATGGTGAAAAGGTGTAGGGCAAACGGAGTTGACAGCCTTTACAACGTCCTCTCGACTTTGTCTTTCATCTTTTTCCTCGACTTTAACCTTCATTATCTTGCAAGAGAATTGGGGAAATCGGTGCGAGAACTAGACAACCGTGTGTGTGTGTGCGCGCGCGCGTATGCAGAGAGAGAGAGAGAGAGAGAGAGAGAGAGAGAGAGAGAGAGAGAGAGAGAGAATGAGAACGTTCGATCATTTTACTTTATATTTTCCAAATGTTCTGTCTGTCTGTCTGATTTTCTCTCTCTCTCTCTCTCTCTCTCTCTCTCTCTCTCTCTCTCTCTCTCTCTCTTTCTCTTTCTTTCTTTTTCCATCCTTCTCTTAAAATCTTATTTTTCCATTTACACGTCGAACTGCACCCAGAATTACTTCTTTCATCATATACAATATGATAAAAGAAAATTATCTGCAAATCTTTATCCCTTTCATCAAAATTTATGATGTTTGTATATATTATATATTTAATAATATTAAACCATTTATATTGTTATTAAATATTAATTTTATGAATTTTTCGAAGTTTCTTTCATCAAATAGAAATCATCGAGAACATCTAATCGGATTTTTCTCCTTCTTTGTTTTTTTCTTAGATATTATCGAAGTGTATAACGTTTCATAGATTCCCTTTCACTGGTTTCTAGTTTCTTGTCCTTAGAGAAAACATCTGACGTACGACAGAGATTCTTTTTGTGTTGGTTCAAAATCATATGTCTGGATTTTCTATGCGCATTTATACAAGGAAAAGAGAATTCGGTATTGTTTTCCGATTGAATTGTCTACTCCATTTTAACCGACTCCATATCTCACTGTCCATTCTATATACACACTTATTCGAGATTTCTCGTAAACCATCAATTTTAAATGTACCCTTATGAATACCTGAAATTCCTATAAATATTATATTCTTTATTCTTTTTTTTTTCGTCTTTCTTCTTACGATTATCGTCAGAACAGGATGAATATATCGGATGTTTTCATTTATATATATATGTACATATTTTTTTTGTATTTTTATATTCTATTTCTCATATCACTGTCTCTAAATTTCTCTCTCGAAAATGATATCACAACTGATTTAACAGAGATGAAGTTATTAGATTTATTGTTAATCATCACTTATCGTTGTTCATCGATCGGCAATTATCAATGAAATTTTAATCTTCTCAATTAGAGAGAGAGAGAGAGAGAGAGAGAGAGAGAGAGAGACTCGTTTCCGTTCAATCGTTAAAAAATGACGAATTGCGAGATTGCATTAAATGAAGAAAAATAACGACGATTAATTATTTTCATATCGTGATTAATAATTCTCCGAACGTATCGAATAACATCGATGTTCTTATTTCACGTAGAGACGTATGTACGTACTTCATTGTCGTAGAATTTTAACCACTACGATCCACTTGATTGCGATCGTTCGTTCTTCCGATTGGCTTTCTGAAAAATACCGATCGAAGCTAAGATTCGGGCAAACACGTTCGTACCAATTGGAAAACGACTTGCTCGTTTGGAATCTCATTACCGTGAAAGCTTGATTGCCTTCCGCGAGAAAAAAGCGGTACGTTTTCAAAGAGCTCTAATGCCGCGTCGGCATTACGAAAAGAGAGAGAGAGAGAGAGAGAGAGAGAGAGAGAGAGAGAGAGTCTGGACGTCGTTGATTTTTACGATCCCACTTTAACAGTTGAATTTTCCTTCCGTTTTAATATCAAGAAAATGGGATAGGAAAAGATTCTTTTAGCAGAGAAAATATATTATTATCGTCGTTTCTACTCGACTAACTTTCAACCTTTTTTTTCTTTCTTTTCTTTTTTTTTTTTTTTGAATTCTCTTCTTCTTCTTTGGATACTCTTTAAACGAAACTCGACTTTTTAAATTCAATTACATTTAGATTACGAAAAGGAATATCAATGTTGCGATATAATAGGACGTAGGTTCACATTATCGATAGATTGGTAATAATATTTTCAATTTTGTATTTAATCGAGGAAAATTTAATCAACATTATTATTTCGTTATTTGATATACGATAGACGATATTATTTTTGATTTTAAATTTGATTGTTCCTTCCTCTGACCTGTATTTAAATCGATTCGTGCTTGAATATTTTTTTTTCTTTTTAATATCGTTCAATGATAGTATAATATATTGAATTGTGAATATTGATTTCGATGAAATTTAAAGAAAGAAAATAATAACAAATTACGATCAGTTACGCGATATTATAATGATAATAATTATTTTCGGCTTTAAGTGTAATTGAAATGTGCGGTATATATATATATATATATATATATATATATATATATATATATATATAATTGAACTTAAATTTAATTTCTTTCTAATTTAGAAATGGGTACGAAAAGTTTGATATTAGTTTCGACTTTTATATTAGACTTATCGATTGTTTTTATCATATTTGTCACTTCCATAAATATTTCATAGAAGAGAAAAAAAACCTTGTATATACTGTTTAAATGATTAGTTCACTTAACTTTACGACGAAGAAAAAACTGTTTATTTAACACATTTGAAATAATTTTCGTAAAAAAATAAAATTTGAAATTTTTCTTTCTTACGAATTTGTTATATTTACGACTGACATTAAATGTAATTGAAACATGGTATATAAGATTGAATATAAATTTTAATGGGAAATAAAAACGATTTAAATCCATATTTTTTACAATAAAAATATCAATTTTAAATATAAAACTGAACGATCCTATGCACGTTGTATTATTCAAATTAAAAATTCGTTCGAATTAAAAAAAAAATATAATAATAAAAAAAATAAAATAAAAAAAATAAAATAAAATGAAACGTAAATTAAATTCTGACGGTAATTTCCAAACGAATACAAACACGTTCGAAACACGTTCCAATAATCGTAATAATAATCATAATCATAATAATAATAATAATAATAATAATAATAATAATAATAATAATAATAATAACAATAACGATAACAAAAAATAACGGAACAAAGTTAAAACAATTCGGCGTATCCGATGTATCCGTCAAAAAAGCACTTTGATACTTTTGAAGTGAACGAAAATAGAAGTTCACTTGACTGATTCGACACAACTGAAGGCAACTCCGATTGACAAGCGAAACGAATTCATCGTCAATTTTTGTAACAAATTTTCGACATGCCCTAGAAATCTATACTACCGTTGGGTATATACCATCTACGTACAGCGTACCATACCGTACGTACATATATTCGTTTCAGTGCTTCGTCAAGCTACTCTTTTGTTTTGTTCTTTTTTTGAAATTCTTTTTTTCTCGTTCTCTCTCTCTCTCTCTCTCTCTCTCTCTTTCTCTTCTTTTTCTTCCTTTTACGCGTTTGCTGCTTTTGCGGAATTCATTTTTGCGGCAAGCCGAATAGCACCGAGTGAAAATTGCCATGAGTCTGGCAACGGTTTTGGCTTCCAGCTTTCTTCTTTTCTTCTCTTTCTTTTCTCTGTAATTCTCTCTCTCTCTCTCTCTCTCTCTCTCTCTCTCTCTCTCCCTCCATCTATTTTTACGTTTTTTTTTTATTTTTATTTTTATTCTTACCTTTCTCTTATCCGAAAAACTTGCACGCTCAGGTAATCGTAAACGCAGCTTCAAATTCAGAACGCGATGGTTTTCGGTCGGTTTCCATTATGGTTGTTCCGCGTATGCTCGACTCCAAGTGGCTTAGCCTGTCTCACAAAAACTATCGTAGAAAAGCAGTATGGAAAGGAATATAAGAGAATTAACGGTTAAGACCCCGTACCTTTACTTACGATCTTTTTTCTTTTTTTTTTCGTTTTCTTCGAAAGTACGTTAAATATTCTTTTCTTTATTTCTTTATTTTTTGTATTCTTTTTTATTTTTTTTTCCCCCGAACAAAGAAAGAGAACGTATAGTAGTGCAACGTGAACGTTCCTACATCTTCAATATTTATTTTTGATAATTTTGTTGATAATCATTTTGCGAAGGAAAGAAACGATCGCACGGATAATCGAACATTATTGATAGTTATGATAACGAGTTCTTGATATGTTCTCGATACGACAGTCCATTTGTACAAGTAATCAGTCGTAGTTAGAGAGCTGATCGAAAAGAAAAAAAGAGAAACAAGAAATAAACATAATAAATGCAAATTAAAAAGTTACTCACGATAGATTTCCTTTTCTTGTTTTTTCATTAGGAAAAACAAAGAAATTTGTTTACGCGTGAAAAAAGCTCGTTGAATAACTCGTGTAGAATAATCTACTCCGACGCGCTATACAACAAATAAGGTTTTCAAATTAGGTACGCACTCTGTCACTTTTATATATATGTATATATATATATATATACGCGCACACACATACACACACACACACATATATATATATATATGTATATTTCACGTACGTACTTCTTTCATCGTGAAATCCTTTATGAAAATTTCGACGTCACGTACGGCGAGAACGGAACTCGTAACGGGAAGAAGTTTCGAGTCCTGGTTAATGCGTCGTAACAGGGTCGTGCTCGACATAGCACATTATTAAAATCTACGAGCGAGGAAGTGCACAACTTCGCGGTTCTCTCATTACACACTAACGCACACGAATACGTGCCCGCCATTTGCATTTACGCATCGGTCACCAATATATGTATACATATATATATGGCCTATATGTGCAGAAATACTCACGTATTATACGTATACATATACGTCAAACATGTATATGTAACATACATATATACATATATATATATATATATATATATATATATATATATTTATTCACTATAAATGTATGTGTGTAGAATCCCTACAGTAAAGCATAGAAGATCCGTAAAGAGTTTCTAAGATAGATTGCTAAAAGTTTGAGCGAACTATAGCGTTCGTCTGGGTCATCCCAACTCTCTCTCTCTCTCTCTCTCTCTCTCTCTCTCTCTCTCTCTCTCTCTCTCTCTCTCTTTCACTCTATCCATCTATCTATCTTTTTCTTTCTCGTTATAACGCGTTCTACCTATCGAGACACACCCATTCTCGATCCCATTTGCCGGTGATCGAAGTTTTTGATATAGCCATCTCGGTTAGTGGGTATACACACATACAGAGAGAGAGAGAGAGAGAGAGAGAGAACCTTCTCTCATAGTTGTCATCCTTCTCATCGTGCTTCTTGCCGTAAAGCACCATTGAAACAGGCTCGATCGGTAGAACGCGATCGAGCGTTCTCTGCAAACGACAGCGAGATTAAAGGGAGCGTCATTATTGTGAACCCTACATGCTCTATTCGAGAAACTAGCGAGTATTCACAAAAAACTTGCCGGGATTTTTTTTCGTTCTTTCCTTTTTGTTTTCTTTGTTTCGTTTTCTTTTTCCTTTTTTGTTTTTCATTTTTCTTTTCTCCTTTTTCTTGTTCGTTCGCTCATTCGTACACTAGTACGTTTGTTTTTTTTCTTCTATTCTTTTCTTTTAGTTTCTTTCCTTTTCTCTCTTTTTTCCTACTTGTCGTTCCACGAGACACATCCTTCTTCTTTATGGGTGTACCGAAGAACACGTGAAATGGGGTTCGTTCAGTGATGAACATCTCGAGAAAAGTGTAACCTGCCTTGGCGAAAATGGGATTTAGGTGCATAACAAATCGATTTGGATGTTTTCGTGGTTATTGATTTTTTTCTTCTATTTTTTTTTTTGATCACAGACAAAAGCATTCCCCTTGCGATATGAACAATCTCAAAATTTCCTGGAATAATTCTCCGGTGGTCGGAGAAAAAGGAATTATCATAAGTCATAAACATTTTGGTCCTGCACACGTGATAAGTATGCTAATGTATTATATTCTATCCTATTCCTCTTTGCTTATGGTTATATATATATATATATATATATATATATATATATATATATATATATATGTTATATCCAATGGGACGAGACATATCAACTTTCACGTTGAAAAGCTAACACACAGAAGATTTTATACAGCAATTTAAATATTTAATATTCGTCATATATATGAGTTTTTCTTTTTTTAAATAAATTCATCAATAATATTAATAATAATAATAATAATAATAATAATAATAATAATAATAATAATAATAATAATAATAATAATAATAGTAATAACAATTAGAAACTATATCCTAATATTTTTCTCGTCTTCGACTCACATCCGAGTTACATTATCGGACAAATCAACAATCCGCAAACTTTATAAAATTATGAAATGTGGGTGGGAATGGTGGTTATATGTAAAGCATATATATGTATATATAGGTGTATGTATTACGACAGCGTTTCATAAACTTTTCTTACGAAAAAACGTTTAGAAATTCTGAAATTTTAACGACAGGTATATTACGCAGATTTATTCGTTAAAATAATCGAGTAAATATATAAGGGTTAAGGAAAACGAAAGAAAAATTTATTCTCGAATTTTAATTACGTGAAAGAAAACACGTGATAATAGTAAAACGATTATTAAATTATCATAATTTTCCACGAAAGATTTTATCGACATCGATACTTGCATCTCTAATTCGTTTTAATGAAGTACAATCGATTGAATATTCGATTGTTTAATTTTTCGATCTTATTTTGCAACTTAGTAAACCGCGAAAGATATGTAGAAGAAAAAAAATCCTTTCGTTACGAACAAAAATCATTTTCTTTAATTGGGATCATTTAAATTACGATGCGTTGCTATTCATACAGGAACGGCCAAAAGGTATTACGTCTTGTAACACTATTAAATATCTGATTAAAAAACGTAACACCAACAGTGTAATGACAAAATCGATTACAATTACAAAGTGTTCTTTCGCAAAACTAATAATTTTTACTTAAAGTAACTCCGCGAGCGCGATTGCCTCCATTCTTTCTTTTAAAAGCTTCGATACATTACCAATTGAATAAATTGATTAAATTGATAATGTATTTATCAATTAAAAAATGTATTCATAATTCATAATGTATCAATCAATTAATATATATATATATATATATATATATATATATATTTATAAAAGTATATACGATGAGTTATAATATCAAGATAAAACTAAATAATTATTTTAGATTTCCATAAAAAAAGAGAAAAACATAGGTTTTGAAAATAAAGAGAAAGAAGAAAGATTTCCTTTGCTCGTTTTAAACTTCGAAATAAATGACACATATAATACAAAAATGTTGAACATCTTTCATAAAAAAAATCTCTTATCGCGTCTCACGTATCGAATTCGCTTGTCTTGTTTCGATATACACCCGACGCCATTATCTTTATATCGTCAGCATTATATCTTCGGCTTGCACCTTTTTCCTTAAAAATTTCTTCAAATTTATCTTTAATAATTTTTTCAAATTTTTCCTCAAAAATTTCTACAAATTTTTCCTTAACAATTTCTTCAAACTTTTCTTTAAAAATTTCTACTAATTTTTCCTTAAAAATGTTAACATTTTTCGTCAAAAATTTCTGCAAATTTTTCTTTAAAAATATCTTCAAACCTTTCGATTAAAAATTCCGAACAATTTTCATCGGAAGACAAATATTTTGTAAGGGAGATGCTCGTGTTACGGTTTGCCTGAATTTTATTATTATTATTATTATTACTATTATTATTATTATTATTATCATTATTATTGTTATTCTTATTCTTATTATTATTATTATTTTTGCCGCTGGAAACGTCTCATACGTTTTTTAATTCAATTGGACCACGCCTGATGACGTAAGTATCGAAGATTGGATTAATTTTATTCGACATTGTGCCTGGCCTGTTATCACCGGGAATCGTTTTATGAATTATTTGCTAACAACATTCTTTTGATTGTTGTTCTTCATCGAAGAATTTTTCGTTTTTATAACGATCTTTAACGTCATTAAATTTATTAACGCAATGAATGAAAATCCACTATCCTTATAAGCAACCAAGTGTACTTCGTAAGAACATAAAAAAATTGTACAATTTAATGACATGTTATTTTCTAAAATGGAAAATATTGATTCATCTATCAAACGAGAACGCACGCACTTGTTTTCTTTTTTCTTTTTCAATAACGTTATAACGATATATCATCGCATTGATTATAAGCATAATCTTTAAATGCAACGTTAATGCACTTTATTCAGAAAAAGATCAACATTTTTTTTATACTAATTCTCTCAATAAAATCGTGATTTGAAGAAGAAGCAAAATAAAATTTTCGAGAGCATTAAATTTCTATATTACAAGATAAATTATCTAATTTCAAGATCGTAAACAGGTCAACAAAAAAAGTCAGTTTACTTTTTAATAATTAATAATCGTTATCGGTCCATGTCACTCGAAATATCCAAAAATATAAATTATATCTACGAGATAGGAGACCGAGTCGTTTCAATTGTAAGGACGTCATCGTCATCGTCATTTCTTTTAACATCAAAATCGTTTTAGGTCCCGTCGAAGAATTATCGACTTAACAAATGACAATTATACGAAATGAAACTAACTTGATAGCAACACGACTACGAAATCGTCGGATATGCAACCTTGTTAAACTCGTTCGTTTTCACTAGACATCGTTTTCAGGTTGTTTTAGCGTCTTTTTATCAGGTCACGCGTCACAAATAGTTTTCGTTAAAACGTTATGTATAATATGTATGTACATACATATACAAATACGAATGTACAAATAAAAGCAAAAGGAGTATGAAACGAATATTAGATACGTATGTACTGTATATAGGGTGTCCGATATATGAACGAAAATAGTTTTTTTTTTCTCGGTTGTGTTTACAATGACGTTATTTCGAAGGTATATATACATTTTTATTCGTTGTATGTTTTTTTCCCTCATCGTAGATCGTCACGATTGACACGATATTTTGTATAGGTCAGTGCCCATCGTTATTTTTGTTTTGCGTAAACATTATACCGGATTGTTTAAACGCTTTACCGCAACGTCATCACAGATTTTTGTTTTTTCCCTAATCATATTCGTCATCTCATCCAATCTCATTCGTCATTCTCCATTCGCTCAATTCCATCGTATCCTTTACAAATGCCGCAGAAAAAAAAAGAAAAAGAAAAGAAAAGAAAAGAAAAGAAAAGAGAAACTAAAAATTTCTATAGATCAAATTTTTCCACGTAAATTATGAGTTAAAAGATAAAATCGATGTTTAACCGATAAGAAACTTGATGGAAGTTAAATACAAAAATTTACCTCCGAGTACTTATTTATATATGTATATATAATATATATAATAAAAATAATACAAGGTATCGATTTCTTACCTTTTTTCTCTCTTCTATTTTTTTTTCATCTTCTTTTTTTTCTTCTTTCGTTAAAAGGAGAATAAGTAAGAACAGTGATCGATCGTCGAATACAATGGCCAATTTTTTAATGTCTTTTTTCTCTACCCCTCCCGTTTGAAAAATTGTCCCATTGTCTGCCCTCTCCCTCTCTCTCTCTCTCTCCCCCTTTTCTCTTTTTTCTCATTCTTTCATTCTCTTTCGTACTTAACGAACAATGTGACCGGCCCAAATAACGACGTTAACGTGGAATCGAATTATCCTACGTCGAGGTTAATACAGTACTGTGACGTTTTCCCTCGTCGTCGTTGCGCAACATGAGCTCGACTTGTAGCCAGCCCTGTTTCGGAACTTCAACTCCTCTCTCTCTCTCTCTCCCTCCCCACTCTCTCCCTCTTATTCACTCACTCGTTCACTCAGTCACGTTACGCCCGTCGCCATCCGCCATCGAAAGCAGCCCAGCACGGAAAGCAGTCCCTCGGCGACCATAATTTATCGCGCGCGTGTAATCCACCGGGTATCAACGCAGTACCACCTCCTTCCGTCGAAAGAACGCGTGATTCATGTTAAGGACAATAATGCCGATCTCTCTTTGTTACGAATACGTATACGATATGGTCTTTCTACTTTAAGACATCGCGGTTGTTGTTGTTAAATCGTTAGTGAAATTTTCTATCAAATACAGATTTTATCAGGTATCGTGTAAATCCTTTTCTTTTCTTTCTTTTTTGCTTCTTCATTCTTTTTTTTTGTTTTCTTTAATTTATTCTCCCGACCCGCTAATTGGATTATTTTATTCGGATTCATTTACAATAATAAAAGCAAAGTAGTATTGTCACGGGAAAACTGATATTACTATTTTTTGTTTTTGTTTTTCTTTTTTACTATTTTATCGACCATTGAATCGGACATTTTATTTAAGTTCTTTTTTCTAATAGTATCACGTGTGGTTACTCTTGTGATTTTTATTTTATTGTCATTAATTTGTCCTTTTCTTTTCTTCTTTTATATATATATATATATATATATATATATATATATATATATATATATATTTTAAATAATCGTATAGTTATAATGTATACAGTATTTCACAGACATACGCATTTGTACATAGTACGAAATTCAAGTTTTGATTGTCATCGATTTTTTTTTTTGTTATAATTCTGTTGATCAGTCTATTCGATAATTTATTTACACTATTATCAGTACATACTTGTAATTGTAAAAGATGTATCTTTAAAAAACTAAATCTTAGTCTCTTTTTCAATATTTTTTTTGTTCTTTTTATAATTTGGTCTTCTATTTTTTCTTTTTAGAGACCGCCATTCTTCATCAACAATTTCATAGATATAACATATATAACTTTGTAATGTTTAAGAATTATTTTTTATATCATCAAAAAATTGCAGTAATACTTTACGCGCGTCGTCAATGCGATAATAGTTTATTCGTTAGAGAAATTCTTTTCGCGTTAAATAAATAAAAATGATGGCACGGATGTTGAATTTAATAACTCCGTTACGAGTGTCAACAGTATCGTGTATTTTTTCAATTTGCCAGGGAAATAAAATTTTTTTCGCTTTTTTCTTTATTTCCTCTTTATTCTTTTTTTTTCAAGAGTTATCCGTTCTATAGGTTATTATCCTTTTTCTCGTACATATAGCATATTTTCGTAGATGGAGAGGAGTCGGGAAAACAACCACAAATTTATTTATTCAATTTAATTTCATTTCATTTCATTTCATTTATTTTTATTTTTACATTATTTTATTTTCTTCTAAGTTATAGAAAAAATATTTTGTTTTCTTTTCTTTTCTTTTTGTTTTTTTTTTTTAAATAGTAATTTTATAAAATATTCGCGTCGAAAATTATCAAGAGTTTATATTCAATAGATTTATAGCTTTTATTTTTTGTCACGTTAAAAGGATCGTTCAAATCGGCCGTAACAATTTTTTTTTCTTTTTTAATAATTTTATTAATGAAACCGGTCTGTTTTTGTCTTTCTTTCTGGTCTGTTATTTCTTTCTTTCTGTTTTTTGTATAACGTTCGCCAAAATTACGATCCTTTCCAATGTAAAATTGTCGATGAATAACATCGTAGAAAAATTTTGTGCGTAAGTGTGTAAGTAGAATATTACATACGTACATAAGATAGAATTTCCTTATCCGACGCGAGCCGAATTATCGCTATGATTCAAACTAAATTCCTGACACTCGGGTATAAATCTTGATCTAACCGGTGCTCATGAGTGACGTTGCATTCACGTGTAACCGTGCGTAACCAGGACCAAGCTGTTGTAACACGATAACCGTGAGAATGCATCGTTGTGTTACTTCGACAACAATTATCTTCGATCTGTAAAGTTAATTTAAATGCGACTGCAAAGACAATTTTTCGTTCTCGTTCGATCGAATATATTTTCGGACATTTTACTTGTCGCGAAGGAAGAAGAAAAAGAGAACAAAAAAAATTAATATTGTATATTCGACATAAGTGTTGTGTGTGTGTGTATGGTCATCGTGAATTCGTTCGATTTAAACTGGATAATTATTAACGTATCGATTAGACTTGTCGTATAAAATTAATCGTCGAATATCTTCGAGGTACTACACGATAATACACTCATCCCAACACACATATACCGTATTGTACATACATGTACGTACACATATATATACGATATCATACCTCCGACGATAGAACGTAATAAATAAATTAGCCATTATCAAAGTACCTAACGACGTAACGTGGCTCGGGAAATAAATAACTAGACCGTGAATATGCGTGAAACGAAACGAAAATAAGTGCGGACTCCGCGGAACGTGTAACTCTCGACCAACGCCGCCGCGTTTCGTTGTGCGGAACATTAATGCTAGCTGGATTATTACGGTGCGATAAATTTATGGTCACCGAGGGACTGCTTCCGTGGCGAACCACCGACAACGTCGCTCTAACATGTTACAATTTTGGTCTTCGTTGACATTCATGACTATCCTTTACGTTACGCGATCATCGTTCGTTGATCCCTCGTGGGAAAAACGAAAAAAATAAAAATAAAAAGAGGAAGAAAATATATATATATATATTTTTTATTCAGATTTATACCAAAGTTACGAAACCAAGTCACGAAACTCCATCGACGAATGTTCTTAAAACTCTGCCGGTTGTGCACTCCAAATAATTTCAAGTTGTACACTTGGGATGTGCTATATCCCAAAGGCACTTTGAACGGTTCTCATTCATACGGAATGAATAATTTTGACTTCAAAAAGTACTGTATATTCTTCGTAGCCTCGGTAATAATAATCAGTAGGTTTGAAAAGACGCTTTTTCAATTTTGTCATTATAATACAAAAAAATAAAAGAAAAAAATTATTCATGAATTATGCGATGCTCAAATTGTTTCAATTGAGCTCGAATTTGGTCTGGGATACGATCGGGGTTAAACTAAATTTTCTACGAAGAAAAACAAAATATTATCTCGTCTAATACAAAAAATAAACGTTATAACTATGTTCCTATGCATGTATTAGATATCCTATGTACATACGTATGTATTAAAAAATGTCGGTCGAGAAAGATACATACAAATTAAAACGAAAGTATTTACTTTTATGTGTATATCGTAACGAGGTATTTTTTATTTCTTTTTCTTTCTTTCTAATTTATTAATAATTGACCCAAATAGTAGATATATTAGGTTGTCAAGGATGAAATTTATAAGTTATCAAACAACTTTGCCTTTTTTTCTACAAATTTTATCCTTGACGATCTATATATATATATATTTTGACAGGTTATAGATCGTCCGAACAATGTTGTTAAAAGATCATTGCCGGTTGTACAATCTAAACAAGCATTGTAATCTTTTACAGGAAGAATACAAACGCGTGCGAACGAGGAACAAGAAAATAAATATAGGACCAGGGCAAAGGGGTCCATTTATTTCGGGACATGGTAGAAACGTCGCGAAACTTTACATTCTTCCCTCCCTCCCTCCCACTCGTACACCCTACACCACCCCCGCTGAACGTGCCATCTTTCTTTCCAACGCTTTTATTCTCTTTCTCTATCTCTTTCTCTTTCTTCCATCCTCTTCGTCTTATCTTCATTCTTCGCCCTTCCAAAAGCAAGAAATAACTCGGTCTCGTGAAGAAAAAGAAACCGTAAGAAACGTAACGCATGTGTCTCTTGGTGTCTATTCGTGTGTATGCTCGTGTGGATATGTGTGTGTGTGTGTGTGTGTGTGTATTTTTGTGATCCATGTCTATGGAAAAAGGTTTCGCTATTTCTTCTTTCTCCTTGAATTTATATGTCCGAGAAGGTGATACAAACCATTCGTTTGCACTACTAACATATCCTTTCTTGGATTTCGTTCAAATGCAAGAACGAAAGGTTGGATCGGACAGAAGCATGCAGAGCTGTCTATCCCAAAACGGTGTTACTATGGTTCCGTTGACGGGATCTAATATTCGTCATCTTTTACGATTGGGATCGTTCGACGTAGATACGTGAAAATGAAATAGAATAATACTTTTATTTCTTTTTGTTATAATTTATTTATTTATTTATTTATTTATTTATTTATTTATTTATTTAAACACTATTTAAAAGTTTATATTATTATTATTATTATTATTATTATTATTATTATTATTATTATTATTATTATTATTATTATTATTATTATTATTATTATTATTATTATTATTATTATTATTTATTTTTTTATGTATTTACTTATTTAAACATTTTATTTGAACATTTATTTTATTATTATTAATATTATTGTTATTATTATTATTATAATTATTATTTATTTATTTATTTAGTTTTTTATTTAATTAAATTAATTATTTATTTATTAAATAATTAATTGTCACATGTGTCGTTTCATCTGTATTACCTATGTACTCGTGATATTTTCATAAAATATTTCACTTAAAATATTGACGCAAATGTTTAAAGATATTTACCCCTTACCCTCCCTCTCTCCCACCCTAATAAGATAAAGCAGTAATATAAATATGCCATATTTAATAACAGACAGTAATTATTTGATTACTGAGGACTTTATATAGCATAATAATACTAAAAATTTTATTTTACAAGCATATTACGAGGTTCGTCAATGAACCCCAATCATTTTACGTACGGTTTGTTTATTTGTCATTAGAAAATTATTCGGAGTTATTTACACGATAGGTCTGAATCAATTAAAGGATAATGCAAAGGATAAAACAAACTGAACATATTCAATAATGTTTATGTGAAATTTATATCATAATTTATTACGAAGGTTTAATTCCTTAATGAATCCGATTATGTCAAGATTATTTATTTTAAAAATATTTAGCAATATCCGATATCAACATATATATGTATATATATATATATATATATATATATATATATATATATATATACAATAAAAATCATCGAAATAATCTTGGATCAATTTAATGTTACTGCAATTCAGCATGTGAGTTCAGAGAAATAGGTATTATTATAATTTGTTACGAAGGTTTAGCTCGTCAATAAACCTGATTATATCGAGATTGTTTATTTATTTTAAGAATTTATGGGGTTGGTACACGGGGATGAAGGGGTGGGCGCGAGGGGCCGTGGAAATATCGACACGAACGTATATCGAAAATCTGAACCACTTCTAAGATACGTATTTATTACAACTGAACACATTGAATATTCTGTTTAAGTGCGTGTGTGTGTGTGCGCGTGCGCGCGTGTGTGTGAATGTAATTTATATTATACATTATTACGAAGGTATAATTCATTAATAAATCGGATTATATCAAGATTGTTTATTGAAAAAATATCGAGCGGAATACCTAATGGCAACGTATGTCACAAGTGTTATCGACAAAATTATTTTATTAAGCAATTCAATGCTATTACTATCAATTTACAATGCGGCACATGAGTTATACGTGTAACCGATATAACAATGCATTACGTTTGGTGTTCCACTCGTTAATAAACCTGATTATTTAGCGATCATTTGTTTGTCCAAGGAGAATTTGTTAGATTATATCTATCGACGTGCCAACGTTTATCGTAAATATTATTCGAATACACAATTCGAAACGGTTATTAATATTTCGTATATTCGAACGTTGCGTCGCATGTATGTAAATATGTATGTATGTATGCATGTACGTTAGACGAATCTATTAAATAAAATATAAATATAATATTTTATACTACGATGAAGTGTAATAGGAAGATCGGGAAGAAGCATCCGCCGATTGAAGTTTAAAGAGTAAAAAAACAAAAATAAAAAAAGAAAATAATAATAATAATAAAAAAAGAAAAAATAAGATTAAAGGTTTCAGTCTCGGTACTACGATGAAGAGCTTCATTTCCTCGCATCAAAGAGAGAAAAGTCATGGCGCACAAGTTCTCTGGAGTGAAACGTCAGCGTGCTATCAAAGTCACTTCAGTGAATGTATCGTTCAATGTGAGAAAGGGGGAGGGAGGGGAGGGGAAAGGAAAGCCACTTACGAAGGAGATTTATACTGGTAGGAAAACATGCAGTACACGATTTCCACGTCTCATGGTGACCGAAGAGTATGTATGTACATTTGTTAATATAAATATATATATATATATATATATATATATATATATATATATATATCTGTTTGTATATATAGGTATGTGTATATATGTATAATGTACATCAACGTACTTCGGGATAACAATTATCACGAATGGTCGTCGTGTTAGTCGGCCTCTGTCTCTTACGTATTTCCATTTCAGCAGCCTCCTCGGGCTTTACTCTCTACCTTCGTGAAGTTAAATTCACGAGAGAAATGTGTACAGTGTCTCGGAGCTTTGCCTACGAGTTGTACCTAAGGCGTACGAGTGTTGGAATGTATATACGAGAGAGACAGAAAGAAAGAGAGAGAGAGAGAGAGAGAGAGAGAGAGAGAGAGAGAGAGAGAGAGAGAGAGAGAGAGAGAGAGAGAGAGTGAATGTGATGGAGAAACTAGAGGATAGAAAGGATCGAATAAGAGAGAGACAGAGAGAGAGAGAGAGAGAGAGAGTGAGAGAGAGAGAGAGAAAGAGAGAATGAGGGGAAGGGAAGAGACAGTCACGGTGTTTCAATTTCCCGGAACTTGCGCACACTTCTCGTAATGAACCGCACCTACCATACACGAGTTACCCCTATGAATGTATATACGATTTTGTGTGTGTGTGTGTGTGTGTGTGTGTGTGTGTGTGTGTGTGTGTGTGTGTGTGTGTGTTGGGAATACGTATGTATGTATGTACATATGTGTGTGTACACATGTGCAGATGAATCTGGATAAATACAACACATTCGTACCCACCCACCACACACCCACACACCCACGCACCCACGCACCCCCTCCCCCCACACACACAAATACATATAAACGAACGTAGAGAGTTGTAACGACGAGAATAACGACAAAAGAGAAGGTTCGTGGAGGATCTGTGAAACGTAGGCGTGCGAGGACTGATAAGACGATTCAATTTCCATGGTTCCTCTATCCTTAGGGTTTCTCCTTTCGCTTTCCTTCTTTGTTGACTATAAACCAATCTCGGCCATTCGTTTTCTACGATAACGAGACGAGAAACCGGAGGTTTCTGTGGTTTATTCGTACAAGGTATGCATGCGTATATATCTCTTCATCGATATCAAAGTGAATCAACAGTCTGAATTTTAATTAATTAATTTGGTTGGAAATTGCGTTTGGATTGTGTTTGGAGATAATGGAATTTTGGATAAATCTTTATGATTTATTGTCTACATAAAATGACAGATTGGAAGTTTGAAAATTTTTTTTTTGTTAAAATCAACGATGTGTTAAAGATAATGTTTGAATTAAGAATGTGAGAATTAAACGAAACATCGCCTTATGTTTTCATTAATTTATTGAATTAAAGCTTCTTCTTGTGTTAGGAAAGAAAAGAACGTTTAAAAATTGATTCGGTAAAATGATAAAACGGAAATTTTTGTTATTGTCAACAATGTATATTTATATATATATATATATTTATTTATATGTTAACAAAGTGTTTAACAAAGCCGAATTAAATAAATCGACGCTTGAACTTTTAATTAGTTAATTAATTAATTAGATTTTGAATTTGATATTTTTTGGGAATGTAGAAAAATGTTTAGAAGTTGGTTCTGAGTTTCATCAAATAAAGTGACAGATTGGATATTTAGAAGTTCTTATTATCATTAACAATATATAAAGTATTTAACAAAATCAAATTAAATAAATCGTCGCTTCGACTTTTAATTAATTAATTAATTAGCTTTTGAATTTGTTCTCTTGTCAGGAAAGAAAAAAGTTTATTTAACAGTTGATCCGGAGTTTTCTCAAATAATACGACAAATTGAAAATTTAGAAATTTTCATTATTATATTAATCAACAAAATTATTCGACAATATGGTATTAAATCGTCGTTTTAAGTTTTAATTAATCAGATTTAAATTTTGGGATGAAAGAATTTTTTAATATTTATTCAGAATTTTTCTACATATAATGATCGATCGGAAATTTGGAAGTTTTTGTTAATTCATTAACAACATGAATTATTCAAGAATATTCAACGATGATATTATGACAATCATTTGCAAAATTATTAACGTAATGTTAATTAAGAAAAGATAGTTAAACAAAAAATAAAGAAAAGAAAAGAGGCAGAAAAAAGAAATAGGTCGATAGTTGCGGCATTAAATACATAGTGTGCTTGAAAAATCTTTGTGACCTACTTCAGAATTACTTCGAAGTAGGTGTATTTTCTTTTCTATACTCGTATTACAGCACATTAAAAAAAAAAAAAAAGAAATAAACGTAATGGAGAGAAAGAAGAAAAAGTGTTACTATATTATAATGAGAATTTTCAAAATTTTCAATGTGTATATGCAAAAGGCTAGTTATTTAATGGGTCAGTGTTTTTAAACATTTTTGATCATTACTTAAATGATCATTATTTGTAATAAAATATCAGTACATAACACATTGATGGTCAATATTAAACCGATCAACACAATAACTATCACTACTTTAATAATAAAAATAATTTTTAATATTTATACAAAATTGTAAATAATTTTATATTTTGCTTATAATATATTGTCCGTTGTATTAAACAGACAATCGATATCTATAATCTAAACCAGATCCCAGGCGCAAACGTAACAGTTAATTATTTATATCATTTATTACAAATAACTATCCAAAATATTCGTATATAATATAATAACGATATAAATATTATTTAAGAAAATTTCTATCTCATCGTCAATTAACAATAATATCGATGAAACGAATATAAAAGTTAAATGGATAACATTTTAATTTTCGAATAATTACCATAATTAAATTTCATTATTTTATGGTACCCATTAAATGGAGACGCGCTCGTCCCGTTTTGTCGTAACGACAACGTAGAATAAAATAATTCTTCGTTTCTCCGAGATCACCGTTACAAGCAATGATCTCAAAGGGAGACAGAAAGATAGAAAGTAGAGGGAAGGAATTGCGGTGTCTGTCTCGGTAACATCTCGCCTAAGGAAGAAGTTCTTCTCCGTAGACGTCATTAAGTCGACGTTAATGAGTTTACGAGCGCGAGAGAGGATGCAGCAGGAAAATGGCGGTAACGCACCGAAGGATACGACGACGACGTTAATAAGTTTAGCGGAGCGTGCTGCTTTTCTGGAAGAGACGATTTCATCCTCTTACTATTTTATATATATGTGTGTCTGTCTGTCTGTCTGTCTCTCTCTCTCTCTCTCTCTCTCTCTCTCTCTCTTTCTCTCTCTCTCTCTCTCTCTCTCCTCTGTGTGTATGTGTGCATATATTTGTACGTATATATTCTTCTCCTTTTTTTCTGTTCCACTTTCTAAGAAAGTCAGTATGACCGAAATATCCTCTTTCGAATTAAAAAATTAATATTTAAAGTATTAATATTTTGATATTTAAACGATCGATTAAAAAAAATTTTTTTTTCTTTAATATCTATCAGTTTTTTGTAATATCTATTTAGTAATTTAATAATATGACAAAATCGTAATACTTTAATTTATTACATATATTTTATATATATATATATATATATATATATATATTATGCAATATATATATAATATTATATGTATTATATATATATATATATATATATATATATATCTTATATTAATAATATATATAATAATAATATATTTTGTCAATAATAAATACAATATTGCATATTGTAATATTAACAATGATATTACAATAATGTTTAGTATATATATATGTTATTAATCCGAAATTTAAAAATGATCATAAATCATGATCACGTTGGATCTCTATAGATATACGTACAAGGTCTATAGAACAAAACGTCGTAACATTGAAAGGAAACGTTTGGAACTCATTGAAATATTAGTTCTAAATGATCCAAGGTCTTTCGGTAATGGTTAAAGCCTTTACCTCGGTTTTAAGCTTCAAGAACAACGATCTCTCTGACTCAAATCGAACTGTTCCGAACCACAAGGGACAAGTTCCGACCAAATTGTAATCCGGTGATCCCGCCTGTACAGCCAATCCCAAGAGGCCGAAGTTCGATAGAACTCGAGACATAACTCGAGAAACTTCGAGCCACGGATACGGGATTAAGAGGCGCAACGTGAAAGCTCATCGCCTTCCCGAGAAATCGTATCCTCCTTATTGCTATAATGTTTATTAAACTTTCCAAAGCTTGGTAACCCTTCGACCGTTATCTTTGCGTTACGTCTTTATCTTACAGTTCCTATCTTATTTACTTTCTTCTAATTTTCGTTTTTATTGTTTTTTTGATTTCTTCTCTTTCTTCTTTCTTCTATTTTCATATTTTTCTGGAAAAATTCACCACATCGCTATGTTAATATGTCCGTTCAATCTATTTTTGTAATGAAGATCGCACAAGATAACGTTTTCAACGTATACGTAGTTTATCGTTGGTTACTTTTGTTTCTTTTTCGTTTTAATTGTAGTTGTTATTTTATTCTTTTTTTTTTCTTTTTTTCTATAATATTGTTATATGTTCAACAATAAATATTATATAATATGTACATATATATATATGTATTATTATTAATATATATTATATTTTTTATAATATATATTAATATATATTCTTATTCTTATAATATATATTAATATATATTAATATATATTCTTTTTCGTTTTAATTGTAGTTGTTATTTTATTCTTTTTTTTTCTTTTTTTCTATGATATTGTTATATGTTCAACAATAAATATTATATAATATGTACATATATATATATGTATTATTATTAATATATATTATATTTTTTATAATATATATTAATAAAATATATATTAATATATATTAAATTTCATTAACATAGATTATTAATATAGGATATTATTATTATTATAATTATATATATATATATATATATATATATATATATATATATATATAATTAATATACGGTATATTTTATGATATTGTTATATGTTCAATAATAATTATTATATAATATGTAGATAAACTTATATTATATATTAGACAATATTGTAATATTATATTTATTATTAACATACGATTTATATATTTAATGTATATATATATATATATATATATATATATATATATATATATATATCCACATATCTTTACTATTTCTCGCAAATCTTCTCAATTATATGAATCGTTTTCAATCATCCTGAGATCGATCTAATTAAATGAATTATCAATCTAAGTTACCGATTCTAAGTTACATGATAAATTAAGATCGACTTAGCTGAAGTAGAAGAGACAGTAGAAAATAAGGAAGGGTGGATGAAAGGAAGGAAGGAAGGAAGGGAAGAGAGATTGCAAGGAACAGTGGTTCTTCATTGGCACATCTAACATAGAGTAGAATCTATCGGTAGGAGGAAAGCATCTCCCGAGGCGAACTTATTAAGGTCTGCCTACCGAATGAACCATCGAGCTTTCGCATCCTCTTTGTCGCAGCTTTCCTATGAGTTCTCTCTCTCTCTCTCTCTCTCTCTCTCTCTCTCTCTCTTTATTTATCTATCTATCTCTTTGTCTCTCTCTCTCTCTCTCTCTCTCTCTCTCTCTCTCTATCTATCTATCTATCTATCTATCTATCTATCTATCTATCTATCTATCTATCTATCTATCTATCTTTCTCTCTATCTCTGTTTTTCGCGTATTACGCAATGCCACACACACACACACACACACAGAGGACACATGGACACATAAACACATATAGATATACGTCGGAGACGATACTAGCAGATCTCAGTCTTGAGAGAAATGATTATTAGGGCGCCGTGCTCATTATCCATGCCGGCGTAGGTATAACTATTTCAGGAACTTCAAATATTAGCTCGAAACTCTAGGCAAGGCCGCAAGTTCTTCTTCTTCTTCTTCGTCTGACTTGATCTACCTCCTTCGTCTGCCTTGATCCTACCTCCTTCGTCTCGTTGTCGTAGTTATCCTCGTCGTAGTCCTCCTACTCGCAAGTCGTATTCGACTCTCGTCGTCGTACCCTTCGCTTCTCGACGAGTCAGTCGAATCGTATTTGCCATGAAAAGATTCCCCTCCTCCTTTCTCCCTTTCTCACCCTCTCACCATTTCGTTCTCCCTCTCTCTCTCTCTCTCTCTCTCTCGCGCGCGCGCTTTCTTTCTTTCTTTCTATATATCTGATTCATTTCTCCTTGATTTTCTTCTCGCGTTTCTTCCAATTTCCGTCTGGGAAAATTCGACATCTTTGCACTCTTACTCCGATTTCACCGACCAAGAGAAAATTCGTTAAGTCAAATCTGAGCTTGGTGGGTTCTAACACTACTATCTTAGTTTTGAATCCTTCGAACTTCTTAATAGCTCGTTTACCTGTCGGTTTTTCTCTTTAGATTTGTTCTGAGATTTTCACCGTACTGTTCGTTAATTCCGATGCCTTCGTTTTTGTTTTATCTTTGTAAATACTCAAACGGAGTTGAATTGC